>JASDQU010688220.1:57307-67917 GCA_032191745.1 Picea mariana
GCCATCAATCCACATTTAGTGGAATTTGAAAAAATAATTGCATGAGATCTTTGAGAAAAAATGAAAAATTGAGAGGAGCGTTCCCAATTCAATGACATTCATGCCAATTTTTTTAAGCAATGGGAAAGGAACCAGAGTTGAGAGGAGGCCCTTCAGATTGAATTTTAAAAATAAATGCATGAGATCTTCAAGGAAAAATTGAAAACCTGAGAGGAGGGTTTCCAATTCAATGTAATTCACACACATTTTTGTCAACAATGGCTAAGGAACTAGAATTAAAAGAAGCCCCTTTAGATTCAATCACATTCTCCCCTTAGTCAATGGTTGAGGAACCATATGTACTTAATCTTTTATAAAAATCTATAATATTTATTCTACAAAATGTTTTTAATCCTATATTATTTTGAGTAGATGTCACTGTGTATTTATTTTTCTTTCCTTATTTTGGGAAAAACACTATCCAACTTCATCTTCATAAATTCATTTTAATATAATATATATTTAAGGTAGCTTTGATAAACGTGAAATAAAAGTGAAACATTAAAAAATTGTTTATGACATTATTTTATCAATTTATTGATTTTTTTTTGGTGGGAGGACACTTTTAAATTGAAATTTCCTCAAATGAATATTAAAAAGAAAGATCTCTTTAAAAATATAAATCAAAATTTGATTAGTATATGGATGTTCATGTTTATTCGACATTTCAACTAAAAATGGCTATTAATTTTTCTCAAGCTATAGAAAAGGATACATCACATATATGTGCTAATCAAGTGAAAGGAGAAAAGGTTCACAGACAAGCAATTCATAGACATTGGGAAGATCTTAAAATGAATTGAATTACAAAGGATTTGATTTTCGAGATCAATTTGATTTTCAAGATGAATGTTTATTCTTCATTCTTGATTACTCCAAATCAATCTAGTTTGTGAATGGTAACTTTTTTAAGTGGATGACTTGAAGAAGAAGGTTGATAACCAGGGTGATTGGTTACTGATGAGGATAGATGCTAGTATTGTGATTGAGTTAGACATACATAGACTCAATGTTTTAATCGTATTTCTTGTCTTCATGCCGGGAAGAAAAATCACTCTTCCCATAGGTGTTGAAACAAGAGGATAATTTCCACACAACATAGTTGACAATGACATTTTGGTTGGTTGAGCACTTGGTGATGGCATCTCGAAATAATTTTTTTGGAGGAGATTACATAAAGAAGACACAATATTATTGATTTATAGGATTTTTGTTTTTTAACTCAAGCTTTTGGGCAACATGAGAACGCACAAGCTTTTCTATTTTATATTTAAAAATGGAAAAAAATGTATTTCCATGCTATAAAATTCTAGTTTAGAGATGGTAGTTATTGGGGATGTAGATAGTCATTGTAATTTTTTTATGCCTATTTATAAGATAAATAGTTCATTTTATAAGTGAGTCATTGAGTTGATTGTTTGGATTTGGGCATGACCAAGGTTAATTTATTTTGTGTTTTTTGAATTGAAGATAGCCTTCAAGTCAAAGAAAACTATGATACTACTTTTTTTCATCTTCAGAAAGGTTAGGTTCTTTACAATCCCTAGGATAATTCTCACCTCTCATCTAACTAGGAGGAAGATATAAACTTGAAGTAAAAAATACTAGATACCATGAATTTTTAATCTAAGAAAAAACATTATTTCAATAATCAAAAAAGCATGATTAACAATGTTTTGCAAATTAATTTGCATATTGATGGTGAATTAACTTTGTAAGACAATGTTTTATGTGGATGGAGCTAAGTGCAATAGTAAGATGACATGAGTAATTAGATTCTTTTTATTCATGACTTCTTGGCCTAAAATATTTTCAAGATTCTAAATCTAACAAAGCCAAATACATTTAGCAAAATCAAAAACATGTATTAACTATTTAATACTAATTCTCAATGAAAAAAATAAATAAATGCAATATGATTAATATTAATCCAAAAACCTGCCAGTTTAATTAGTTTAATCAATAAAATGAACAAAGAGAAATCAATCCACCCTTACTCTCATTGTCATTGGACATATGGAATGAACAAAGAGCCACAAGTCCACTCTTAATTTTATTGTAATACAATTTTTAAAAATTAATCTATATCTATACCTTCATGTGTTTATTTATTCTCTCTCTTTCTCTCTCTCTCTATATATATTATTACAATTAAATTTAATTATATTATATTTTCATCCTCCTAATTTTATTATGGGTAAAAAGTTAAAGTAAAAAACTAATGTACTAAAAGGGAAAAGGTAACTTAGAAAAAATAATTACTTGAATGGTGTAGCTATATTGGTTTCCATGTTGATTCTTCTTTCATACATTTAAATTAATTTTATAAAGTGTATTTATTAATAAGATAGATTTTTAATTTTCAACACTCATCCACCACCAATCTTGTAGTATCATAATTTATATAATTAATATAAAAGTTAAAAGAGAATAGGGTATGTATATTTCCTTATTCCACAAATATAACTTTAAAATTAAATTATTATTATTATTATTATGATTCAAATCCTTTGTAACTTTAAAATTAAATTATTATTATTATTATAAACATGATTCAAATCCTTTGTAACTTTAAAGTTAAATTATTATTATTATTATAAACATGATTCAAATCCTTTATAACATTATAATTTATATGATTGATATAAAAATTAAGATAAAATTAAAAATTAAATATGAATGATCGAATAGAAAAGATACTTGATAAAAGTTATTAGTTTTGGATTAGTCTTCATGTCTAATTTTCTTCCTTTTTAACTACAAAATAAAATATCAAATATTCATGGCTACTTTTCTTCTTCCATGAACACAAAACAAATAAGATTAATTTTCAATAACAAATCTTTCTAAATTTATAAATTATTCAAGGCTACTTTTCTTCTTATATGACCACAAAACAAATAAAATTAATTTTCAATAACTAATCTTTCTAAATTTAATTTCTGAATTTCCTGTTTAAAGTGGACATATAAACACCTCAAAAGCCAAAAATTCAAATAAATTTTATTTCTTGTTTCTTCCATATAATTAAATTAATTTTATTTCTCATTTATATACATTTTATTTGTTAATAAGACAGATTTTTAATTAGTCAAACTTATCCACTTAAGTTAACCCACCAAATCATGATTTATATAATTAATATAAAAGTTAAAAGAGAATAGAGTATGTATATTTCAGTATTCAATTAAATTATTATTATTATTAACTTTAAAATCAAATTATTATTATTATTATTATAAACACGATTCAAATTTTTCTTAACATTGTAACATTATAATTTATATGATTGATATAAAAATTAGGGATATGAATGATGAGATGGAGATATGAAGTTATTAGTTTTGTATTAATCTTCATATCTGATTTTCTTCCTCTTTAACTACAAAATCAAATATTTATGGTTACATAACCACAAAACAAATAAAATTAATTTTCACTAACAAATCTTTCTAAATTTTAATTTTCAATAACAAATCTTTCTAAATTGAATTATTCAAGGCTACTTTTCTTCTTCTATTACCACAAAACAAATAAAATTAATTTTCAATAACAAATCTTTCTAAATTTCTGAATTTCCTGCTTAAAGTGGAGATATAAATCCCCCAAAAGCCAAAAAGATAAAAGAAAGAGCTTTCAAGTTGCTCCCATCAATCCAGATTTTTTTTCATTAGATCCTTGGTTAAAATCCAGGCTCAAACTTAAATCATATAAACTTATTACATAACCGTTCTAAACTATCTGGTTTTCAAGCTTACCATAGTGCACAGCCGCCAGGAAAGCTCTCTGCTGTGTTCATCACAGAATGTTTAATGGCGATATCCATAATACTACCGAACAAGTGCTGTAGCAAGTGCAGTTATATGGAATTTGAAATTGGGTTTGTCATCTTATTTTGCAGTGACAGAATGTCTTCCACAAACACATCGAAATTCATAGATGACGATCCATCTTCAGATACGGCTTTCTTGGCCAATTCCTTAAACTTTTTACAGTTTTCCTTCAACGATTTTATTCTTTCATCTCCACTGTGATCATCGTCCATCAGAGTCCTCACGGACTTCTCTATTTCGTCCCTTGTAACCATTTGATCCTTCTCATCACTCTTGGCAACCTCAATTCCAACCTTGGCTTCGTCCACGATAAGTCTCGCGTTGAAGTATTGATCTCCGACCAATGGCCAACAGATGAGAGGAACGCCGATGGAGATGGCTTCAAGCGCAGAGTTCCAACCACAATGAGTAATAAAAGCCCCCACAGAAGGGTGCGAAAGGATGGCTAATTGATCTGTCCAGCCGCTTACTATGCGGCCTTGCTGCTCTGTGCGCCTGTAAAAGTCATCTAGGTTGGGATTGTTCTCGTCAGAAGCTGGGAGTTTCAGTACCCAGAGAAACGGCTTCCCGCTTGCCTCTAAACCCAACGCTAATTCAGTTATCTGAGAAGAAGAGATGAAACATTGGCTGCCAAAAGAGACGTAAACACCAGAGGGGGTAGTTTTTATAGATATGATTTGATATGGTAGTTTTTAATTATATATATGTAGTTTTTATAGATATGATTTGATATGTAGTTTTTTTTTAAGAGGTTACAAGTTCAAATCCAGAGGGGGTAGGCTATGTATATATTTGTAGATTTTACCAATTAAATTGTTTGGCAGAAAAGGTCCCTTGTCCCACAAATAAGAAAGTCTCATACACCAATTTGATATGACTTGACCTTTACTTTAAAAATAGATTATTATTATTATTATTATAGTTAATATTCTTTCTCATTTATCAAAAAATAAGATTTTATTCATTAACTTTTTTTCATGTCAAAATGTAATCATTTATTAATATCATTTATCATTAATAAAAGTAATTAGGATGATAATGAACAATCCCACTCCCAAGCCATTTCGATTTAACCTTTTAGATTTAACTTATTTAAGAGTTTTATGCAGGGCGTGGTAAAGTAGCATGTCTGGACTATGCTCGTACCAGTCTTAGTTTCACATTATACTGGGGTTGGATACCATCCCAAATTCTCTTAACATTCTATTTAGGTCTGGTTTAATTTATGTCTTTTATAAACTATAGATTTAATTTTGATTTATATATTTAGATGCGTGGTTATGGTAATTTATGTCTTTTATAAATCATAAATTTAATTTTGATTTATATATTTAGATGAGTGGTTAAGGGAAGAACTCTAACGAGTAGGTTTTGATTTTTTTTTAGACTTTAGTAAAGCATTTATCAAACGCTGATACATAAAAACAGGAAGCATTAATTCTGTCGTTCAGTGCTGGTACATCAACCACGAGGAAAAACTAGGAAGCATTAATTCGACATCAACCACTTTTAAAGAATAAGAAGCATGTTTTGCAATGTCTAATCTTTGAATATCTTTATGGAAAGAATATGAAGCAATAATTCAATATCAACCCTTTGAAAGAATAAGAAGCATAATTTGTAATTTCTAATTTTTGAATATTTTATTAGTTCTTGTAGGCGTAGAGAGATTATAGTTATGGATAATTGGTTGATTTCATATTAGTTTGTCCTTTGACTATAAATATTTACATAGTCTCTATTGTTGGAACTAGATAACTAAAAACATTGATTTGTATATAATAAAAGAATACCATATATGTCATGATCTTATTGGATAACAGATTGGAGGTCTTATTGTCAGATTTGTTACTCTTAATGTTTTATATGTTAGCATATCCAAAGTTTTTGATCATCTACGGTCTTTCTTAATTTTTACTATTTTTATTTAAATGTTTAGATATCCAAAGTTTTGAGAGTTAGTTTTTTATTAGTTGACTTCATATTGGTTTGTCCTTTGACTAAATTTGGTTTTGCATAGTCTCTATTGTTCGAACTATTGTCACTATTATTACTATTTTTTTTTATTCTTTTTATTTTATATTATTATAAAATAATATAATAATTATTGTGCGTACATAAGAGACCTGCCACATTGCATTCTTTCTTAAATGTTTATTGACAGACTTAAATGTTTACCTAACAGGCCTCACAACCTTAAATGTTTACTTAACAGGCTTGTTACAATACATTTTACTCAGATTTTTTTTATGCAATGTATTTTTTTTATGCAATGTTCTCTGCAGTGAATATGGGCAATATTGTTCTTCAACGACATTACTGGTTCACTTGTTGATGCTTTCTCGTTGCTTGTTCACTGGTTTCTTTTTTTCCTATTGTTGTTTCTCTTGTTTTCTTGTTGGTCTTGTTGCAGTTTGCACACTTGAGATTCTGCAACCGTGATTGGAACTGCACTTCTGTCGTTCCCCATTGATGGGTGGGTTTCGGTGCCATGTTTACCTTCCTATTCGTTATTTGTTGTTTGCTATTTCTAGTTTGCAAGTGAAAATTTTCAATATTGATATGATTTCCTTTTCTTATATGTCATTGTGGTTGTGATGGAGGTGGGTTCGGTGTCGAACATTGGCGTTCAGGAACGAGACGAAGACAACACCACAGTCCTGCTTCTATGGTCGTAGTAGTCACATACAAAGATGGGCTGCAAGAGGATTTTGATTGCTCCCAGTATTGAAAATTATTACTTGCAAACTGGAAAAAAAAAAAAAAAAAACAAAGAATAGGGATGCAACCATGGCACTGAAACTTACCCGTCAATGGGGAACGACAGAAGCGCAGTTCCAATTGCGGATGAAAAATACCAACCGTGCAAACCGCAACTTTCTTAAATGTTTACATAGTGGGAGGCCTTTGGACGATCCTCACATCCCTAAATGTTTACCTGACATGCCTCATAGCCTGAAATGTTTTCTTAACGGGTGCGTTACGATACATTTTCCTCTGATTTTTTGATACAATCTTGTCTGCAATGAATTTGGCCAATATTGTTCTTCACCGACATTCCTGGTTGACTGGTTGATGCTTGCTCGAAGGTTCTCTTGATGTTGCTTATCGTTGTTTGATTCAACTTTGTAGAGTTGACGTCCTGCAACTGAAGTTGGGCCTTTTGGTACTTGTTCACTGGTTTGTTGTTTGCTGCTTGCTTCAACTTTGCAAGGTTGGGGTCCTGCATCTGCAGTTGGACTTGTTGTTGCAGTTTGCAGGCTAGGGGCTGCACTTCTGTCATTCCCCATTCACCGGTGGGTCTCAGTGCTGCGGTTGCATTCCTACATTACTTAACAGGCTCGTTACAATACATTTTTGTCCGCTTTTTTTTTTTACAATGTTGTCTGCAGTGAATATGGGAAACATTGTTCTTCAATGACATTACTGGTTCACTGGTTGATGCTTTCTCATTGCTTGTTCCTTGTTTTCTTGTTTTCCTATTGTTGTTTCTCTTGTTTGCCTATTGTTCTTGTTGCAGTTTGCACGCTTGGGATTTTGCAACCACGATTGGAATTGTGCTTTTGTTGTTCCCCATTGATGGGTGGGTTTCGTTGCTATGTTTACCTTCGTATTCCTTGTTTGTTGTTTGGTATTTCTAGTTTTCAAGTGAAAAATTTAAATACTGGAGATGCCTGAGTCAAAATGCTCTTGCAAAACATCTTTGTATGTGAGAATAAAATTCAATTTCCTTTTTTATATGTCACTGGGTGTGATGGAGGTGGGTTCTGAGTAGTCACATACAGAGATATTCTACAAGAGGATTTTGATCACTCCCAGTATTGAAGATTCTTACTTGCAAACTGGGAAAAAAAAAAAACCGAATAGGGATGCAACCATGGCAGCGAAACTTAAATGTTTACACAGTGGGAGGCCTTTGCATGATCCTCATAGCCTTAAATGTTTACCTAGCAGGATTCACAACCTGAAATGTTTTCTTAACAAGCGTGTTACAATATATTCCTTCGATTTTTTTATACAATCTTGTCTCTAGTGAATTTGGCCAATATTGTTCTTCACCGGCATTCCTGGTTGACCCGTTGATGCTCGTTGTTGGTTCGATGGATGCTACTTATTTTTGTTTGATTCAACTTTGTAGAGTTGAGGTCCTGCAACTGCAGTTGGGCCTTTTGGTATTTGTTCATTGGTTTGTTGTTTGTTGCTTGCTCTTGTTTGTTTCAACTTTGCAAGGTTGGGGTCCTGCATCCGCAGTTGGACATGTTGTTGCAGTTTGGAGGCCAGGGGCTGCGATTCTGTCTTTTTCCATTCACAGGTGAGTCTCAATGCTGTGGTTTCATTCCTCTTCATTGGTTGTTGTTTACTATTTCCAGTTTGCAAGTAAGAATTTTCAATAGTGGGAATGCCTGAGCCAAAATCCTATTGCAGAACATTTTTGTATGTGACTACTATGACCAGAGAAACAAGAGTGTGATGTTGTCTTGGTGTTGTTCTTGAGGTCATTTTTCGCCATAGATCCCACCTCTGTTGCAACAATAGTGACATGACAAAGTTTGAAAAATCTATGACAAGTACATTCAAAAGAATACACAAAGAACATGAAAGAAATCATATTGATACTATGAAAATGATATGTGCACTTGGAAATACATTGCTTAATCTTCAACAAATGTTTTCTTAACAAACAGTCGACATTGCACTTTCCCTGCCCCTGGACTGTGGTTCAAGGAAATGTGTCTTCACAAACACATCTCCAATTGAGAAATACAAATTGGAACATGGTTTTATAGTTGGGCCACCAAAAATACTATTAAATAAAATAATATGAAAAATGTTGCAATAGATATAAACAACATCTCTTTGGACTTGAACCAACGTTTGTCGAGCTCCAACTATATTTCATATTTGAGAATGTTTTTACCATAGTTGATGTGTTTCTATGGCTTCATATTTATGAGACTAAGTCTTGTTGTGTGAGGGATAAAGTTGTTATCTCTCTTTCTTTTTCTTCTTCTATACTTACCCGTTTTTCCCTTTTCTTCTTCCCCTCTATTATCCGTTTTTGGTTCTATACTTAGTCGCGTTTCTGTGCTCGCGGGTTCTCGGGGTGGCTAACTGACAAATCCTCATCTCCATATATATCTTCACATCACGAGTCCGACCGACTGCTGTTCGTTTGCATACTTAGCCAATTTTATGATCGTGGGTTCAAGGATAGGCACTATCAAACTTTGGTGCCCCGTGTTCGGGGTATACATCTTGCACCCAAAACTTCGGTGATCTACAATTCGACCCCAGAATCATCGAAATCGCAAGCCCGAATCTACCTACGATGACACCGTCTGACCAAGCCGCCTTTCCATACTTAGTTGAGTCTTCAAAGTTTCGCGGGTTCACGGACTCCCGGGTTCACAAAAGTTTGAAAGCATTTTTCGCTCCCCTCCATCTTCGCCACCTTCCGCCCTTCCTAATGCACATTAGTTATGATTTTACTAGTGACAACTCACCAGACAGGTTCGAAAATATTGGCATTAATAAGTGGAAAGCTCGAGGACATCTCTCATTAAAACACATTAACGGGAGAATATTATGGGATGTGATGATTTTTTGTGTCCATATTTAATTAGCAAAAATTGTTGGTTATTTTAGTTTTTTTAAGGCATCATCATAGTAAGAGTGCAATATTGTGCTACCCCACTGTCATCCACAAAGGTCTTAACATCATGTCTCTGTTTAATACTGTGCATACATTACAGGTTGTCATAATTGAGAATGTGGAAATGTTAACTCATATGTTATTAGTGACAACTCACCACATATATTCGAAAAGATTGGCATTAATAAGAAAAAATATCGAGGACATATGCCATTAAAACGTATTAAATCAAGATTTATGGAAGATTATACTATCATCCTCCAGTGTTCATTTTAAATACTTATTCCCATTTCCCTCTATAATCAAAAACTCGGGCTTTAATGGGCCTTCATTGTAATGTTCCTAGTAATCCACATGTGAGACAACTTAGAGATGCCATTCAGGTCCAATTGAAAGACGAGGGAATGGTTTTATGTGACGTCAGCTTTGAGTGAATTTTTTTTTGTTAGCCAACAGAAACTCAGACACAAAAAGTTCAATTATCTTATGATTGGTATTCTCCCTGTATTCGATCCTTTGGTTGGTTGAAAGACCTGCCTAAAGATTTGTATGTTGAACTTCTTTGTTTTGTTACTGGAAATTGGAAGGGACTTTCAAATCACCTACAAAATGATCCTTTGTTGAAGTATATAGCTCCTTACTCCATTGGCGAATATACTCAGAAGGAAATTATAATTTGGATCCTCATGAATGTGAGAAACTATATGGGTGGTTGAATCAACATCCTAAAATTATAGAAGTTTCTATTTCAAAGTTTGTTGAGCGACTTTTGGGTGTGGTAATAGACATGATAGAAAGTCATATTCTTTGTCAAAGTTTGTTCACTGACCTCTGGATGTAGTAACATACTCCACATACAATCAACTTTCTATCGACACTGCACATTGTTTTCACTATTCCTATGCATATGATTGCATTTGGGTTGAAGAGTTTTACGCTCTTTGCAAGAATATTCTCCTGGTTACCTCAATCACCTGTACATATTCAATATGCTCAAGTGTGATTAAAATGAGAGATCCTTGCCTCTTATTTATACTCTCCAAGTAGCTTCCTTAGAAGCATCTTCTAGGCCACTTTGTCCACAT
>JASDQU010688220.1:74969-91108 GCA_032191745.1 Picea mariana
TAATTAACTTTGATGTATATTTAAATTGTTTCATACGTTCTTTGCTACATAGAAAAAATATTATCTATCAAGTAACACTTGTTTAATATGTATTAAATAAGAGTTTGAAGAAGAAGTCACAAAACAAAGAAAGTGTGAAACATGTAAGAGTAAGAATATTTATATATACTAGTTGGTTCATAAGTTACTTCTATAAAAATAAAATGATTCGTCATTTTTTCAAGCCTAAAATTTAAGGGATTGTAATTTTATTTCATGTCAATGTTGATGGATTCTTTTCCACAACCACATATAAAAAAAACACCTTCAAAGAATTGAAAATAAAATTATTAAATACTTTATGATCTTATAAAAGCATATTGGAGGAGTATTGAAATTTAAATTGAAATTAAATTTAAAAAAATTGTTATTTTGAATTTAGAAATTTATATACTAAATTTAAATTATCTATTTAGATATCTCATATAGTTACATTGAAAACCAAAAACATGAAGAGTACTCTCATATAGTTATACTAAAAAAAATTGAAAAACATATGAGATTGAAAAAATAAAAAACTGTTATTATTATTTTCTTATTTAATTAATAAAAATATGAAAATGAACAACATGTCAACTCCCCTATGACTCTGGACTAGACCCGCCAAGAGAGGGTAGGTAGCCTCTCTCCTAACTCATCCTCCGAATGATATATTTTTTGAACTTTTTAAGCTACTTTTACTTCAATATGTGGAATCAATATATATTAGGAAAGATAGATATTCAAAGTGGTTTTCTAGATGTATAATTTTGTTTTTATTTTAGAATATAGGACAAATTATTTTTAAAAGTTTTAAAATTTAACTTTGATAATTGTAGTTGTTTGAAGGAATTGGCAGGAAATATATGAAATTTAATTTCCCTGGAGAGGTTGTCTATCACTAATTGTCATCTTATCCAAAAATTACTTGATGACTTGGGTAGGTTAAGGTCACTTAGCTTGTTGAGATTGTCTGCATGTCTAAGCTTGTCAATGTTTCCTCCTTCCATTTTCGAACTTCAACAACTATAATTTCTGGATATTTCTCTCTGCATGTCTTTGAAGAACCTTCCAATCGAATTTGATCAGCTATCGGAATTAAATATGTTAGACATGAAGGAGTACTTGTCTGTAGGACAAAGAGATTGCAGTGAGTTGAAGACAAGATACAAGCCTACATGAATTGCAACAATGGGAAAAACCTTAAACTAGAGAAAAAAATTAGCAAGAAAGTGACACCCTATGAAATTTACACTTGACTATAAACCTTGAACTTTTATTACTCTGTTATGTAACTATGTTCAAACTTGTCACATGTAAAATGTCCAACAACATGGAATAGAAAGATTTTATGTATACTTGTAACAATAAGAACCTGCAATGATTAAGATGGTCTATTTTCTAAGCTTCCATTAAATCAAACATATAGTAAATAGAAGTTCAATAATTTAAAGAAGTTCAATAATTTAAAAATCTTCAATTGTTAGGATGGTCTATTTTTTAAGTTTCCATCCATCAAACTTTAGTAAATGGAGGTTCGATAATTTAAATTACAATAAAAAATTGTAATATGATCTAAACACATTGAGATTAAAAAAAATGTTTTATTTTTCTCTTTTGAAGCCACTTTGAAGTCATCTTTTATTTGGGAAAAGAAATGAAGAGTTCGATAAAAAAAAAAAACCACCATATAACAATGGTGTAAAGAAACAAACTCCAATTCAAATTATGTTTTAAATTTAGTTTATTACTTACTAAATAAGTTTTACTAAAAAAAAAAT
The DNA here is from genome assembly GCA_032191745.1 of Picea mariana. Classification (NCBI taxonomy): domain Eukaryota; kingdom Viridiplantae; phylum Streptophyta; class Pinopsida; order Pinales; family Pinaceae; genus Picea; species Picea mariana. The sequence goes on from JASDQU010688220.1 coordinate 76,769, forward strand.
AATAAACTATGTCAAAAGAGAAAATATTCATGTTTTTCTTATTTGAGTTAAAAGATGGTTAAAGTTGGTCATATTTCAACACAACATGGCAAAAGATTTAAAAAAAATAGAAAAAAAAGAATAAAGTTCAAAAGAGAAAATGCATAAACAACACCTAATTCTATATATTTTCACCATAGAACCTATATTCAATTGTATATATATTTTTAAATATTTTCTACACTTTTAATTAACTTTGATGTATATTTAAATTGCTTCATACTTTCTTTGCTACATAAAACAAAAAATAGTATCTACCAAGTAACACTTGTTTAATATGTATTAAATAAGAGTTTGAAGAAGAAGTCATAAAACAAAGAAAGTGTGAAACATGTAAGAGTAAAAATACTTATATATATTAGTTGGTTCATAAGGTACTTCTATGAAAAAAAATGATTCGTCATTTTTTCAAGGCCTAAAATTTAAGGAATTTAAGGGATTGTAATTTTACTTCATGTCAATGTTGATGGATTCCTCTCCACAACCACACATAAAAAAACACCTTCAAAAGAAGTAAAAACATTAGAATTGAAAATAAAATTATTAAATACTTTATGATCTTATAAAAGTATATTGAAGGAGTATTGAAATTAAAATTAAAAAAAATTGTTATTTTGAATTTACAAATTTATATACTAAATTTAAATTGTTTATTTAGAGATCTCATATAATTACACTGAAAACCAAAAACATGAAGAGTGCTCTCATCTAATTATACTGAAGAAAAAAAAAACAAAAAAAAAAACATGGAGAACATATGAGATTGGAAAAATAAAAAACTATTATTATTATCTTCTTATTTAATCAAAATAAAAATATGAAAAAGTTAATAATCATTTAAAAATTTGGTTTCAGATACCATAGGTATAACAAACCCATCATAACTATGTATTTATTGAAAATCAAAACCCTTTTACAAACTTTTCATTTGATTTAGCTACCATAAACATAACAAACCCTTTTACAAACATTTCATTTGATTCAGGTACCATGAGCATAACAGACTCATATAACTTTGTATTTATAAAAAAATCAAAACCTTTTTACTCACTTTTCCTTATATTTTAGATTTAAAAAAAAATTACCACCTCTTATACTTCTACTTTTTAATAATATTATTCACTACACTTCTTACTTTTTAATAATATTATTGCATAAGTATTTATTGATATCAAAGCAAACTATTTTTCAAGTACCATGAGCATAACAAACCCATGTAACTATGTATTTATAAAAAATCAAAACCTTTTTACTCATTTTTCCTCTATTTTAGATTAAAAAATAATTGCCACCTCTTATACTTCTTACTTTTTAATAATATTATTCACTAGACTTCTTACTTTATAATAATATTATTAGCTAAACATTTATTGATATTATACTTCTTACTTTTTAATAATATTATTAGCTAAGCATTTATTGATATCAAAACAAACTGTTTTTCACATCAATCAAAATGGCTTTCACTTCAACTAAGTTATGTTGAATAAAATCTAAGTTGAAATTGAAATAGAAATACTACGAACTTATTGCATAAATGATTATAATCTATTTTTTACTTTTTTTTTTCCATGAAAAAAATTCCCTCAAATTTAAAAAGAGTATAAATCCATTTACAATAAAGACCTTTAGTGGATAACGAGCAAGGTCGATCAAAATAAAGACCCAAACATAGACGTGAGCAAAAGAGGCTTCAAAAAAGTGAGATAACGAGATACATCTCGTTGATTGGCAAGGAGGAAGAAGCATAATCTAGGAAGCTTACAAAGCTATAGATGCATCAAACCTAGATAAAAACGTTATCCTTCGAATAGATTATAATAGGTGGTAGAACTCTCGACACCTTTATCAACATGATAAACTGAGAGCCTACCAACCACTCCACATAAGGCCTTCTTACTTTGCAAGTACACATAGACTATTTCACTCGGTTTGAATTTGTACATGTCCTGCAACACTTAAACTATTATATGGGAACACATATAACCACTCGTCACACATATAATCTATTGCAAAACCCTAATTAACTTATACGATACTGCACATCCAGCAGGGGAGGAATGGTTTATTGGCTACATCCATAAAACTACTGAAGGACTTGTGTACGTGCCCTTGCCATTCTTCTCTGTACTGTACTGCATATTTCTGTACTGTACTGCATATTGCCAAATCTAAAATAATCATTTTTCATATCTTAGTCTCATGGAATAGCACAATAATCATTTTTCATATCTTAGTCCCCTCGGATAGCACATTTGGTGAGATCGTGGACACACCCTCTTATTATGGGGAGGTAAGAGTTCAAACCTTGTATCCTTAGGGTTGAGGTTTAGCAGTGCAATCCAAAAAAATTTAATATTACAAATTTTAATATTATGTAATAATAAATTAATAATTACAATATAAATTAAAATATTATTATAAAATTTAAATATTTTTAAATCCAAAAATGTATATATCTATTTATATTAATTTTTTACTTTAACTTAAAATACTTAAAATACTTAATGCATTTTTTTTTAGTGTTCTTATTTATGGTTATATAATATTATTGTGATTAATTACAAAATTTTATAGATAAATGTAAAGTACTGTTCATATTTATAGCTTTACATAACCCTTTATTAGTTATGTCAAAGCATAGAATATAGTAATCAATGATTTTGGTCAAATTAAGTTGACTTATCAATTTTATTGAAATTACAATAATGTTCTTATTTATTACTTTCAAATATAATATTATTGTGATTCAATTATAATATTTTATAGATAAGTGTAAACTAATGTTCATATTTATGGTCCTACATGACCCTTTATTAATTCCTCTCAAAGGGAATATAGTAATCTATGATTTTTGGTTAAATTGAGTTTACTTACCAATTTTATTGAAATTTTTTTTGTAAGATTTGTTAAAATTTTAGAATTTTTAATTATTAAAATGTTATATATATATATATAGATTTTTGATATTACTAAATTATGAATTTTTGATTGACTAAGAAGGTTGATGAGACTAATAAGTCTTGGTTGGAAATGACTATTATAAAAATATAATTAATAAAAAATACATAAAAATTTAAAAAATCATAAAAATGTCATGTGTAGCTTTGCATTAATAGTTCATTGACTAAGCACTGAGGTGACTATTATAAGATAATAGTTAATAAAAAATACATAAAAGTTTAAAAAATCATAAAAATGCCATGTGTAGCTTTGCATTAATAGTTGATTGACTAAGTAGTATTTTTCATTAATAGTTCATTGACTAAGTACTGAGGTGACTATTATAAGATGATAGTTAATAAAAAATACATAAAAGTTTAAAAAATCATAAAAATGCATGTGTAGCTTTGCATTAATAGTTCATTGACTAAGTAGTATTTTTCATTAATAGTTCATTGACTAAGTAGTGAGGTGACTATTATAAGATGATAGTTAATAAAAAATACATAAAAGTTTAAAAAATCATAAAAATGCCATGTGTAGCTTTGCATTAATAGTTCATTGACTAAGTAGTATTTTTCATTAATAGTTCATTGACTAAGTACTGGGGTGACTATTATAAGATGATAGTTAATAAAAAATACATAAAAGTTTAAAAAATCATAAAAACGCCATGTGTAGCTTTGCATTAATAGTTCATTGACTAAGTAGTATTTTTCATTAATAGTTTATTGACTTTGGAGGTGACTATTATAAAAATATAATTAATAAAAAATACATAAAAGTTAAAAAATCATAAAAATGTCATATGTAGCTTTGCATTAATAGTTCATTTACTATGTACTATTTTTGCATTAATAGTTCACTGACTAAGTATTGTTTCTCTTCTCCAAAAGAGTGAAAGTCATTAAATTATATATCAATAACACAGATTTTAAGTTTTAAAAAGAGTTTCTTATTTGTCTTTAAAAGAGTTTCTCAAAATTTAAAGAATTTTTCATTTTTGTATGAATCATGAACACATAGGTTTATGTAAAACATTTCTAATCTTTTATAAAATACTAAAAGTTGTTTTCTTTAATAATAACTTAATTATTTTTTAAATTGTAAATCACCATGTAAACTATCCAAATAAATATATTAGTAAAATTTGTAATGTTAAATATAGTCATATTTTTTAAATACATTATTTAAAAAAAAAACAAAATTACAATTTTGAGAATTTTAATACTTTAGCTCATCATAAATGTGATTATTACGATGATAGGGTGTTATTCATCCATATTCATGACCAAAATAGACATTTTGTATGTCAACACTAACTTAAAATAATAAAAATATTATATAAGTCCCTTTTAAGAAATTAATAATTTTTAATGTTGAAAACATATCTCAATAAAATATTCACATTACCACTTAATGATAGTATAACAACAATACATATGCTTATCTTCCATTAAAAACTGTTTAAAATTTAGACATTTGTATAAAGAAAGAGAGATAGAATATGAATCTCCATGAATTTATATATATATATATATATATATATATATATATATATATATATATATTGGTGTTAGACATACAATATCATTCAATAATTTATTCTTCATAGTTTTATTGAAAAAAAAATTACATATAGATTTCTAAATTCTTATAAATCAAATACCCATTTATAAATTAAACCGATTAAAATTCAATCTTTTAATTACCTACTTTTAATAATTTAAAAACAATTTCCTGTACATTTAAAAAAACTCCAAAACATTTCCTGTACATTTAAAAAAAACTCCAAAACATTTCCATTTAAAAAACTCCAAAACATTTCCTTAATGCGTGTTGATGAAACTTAACCCCAAAAAATCCAATCCCAATAGAGGGTATAATGAAAAGCGTTGGTTTCTTTTTTGCTGGAGAGAGAAAAGAATGTCGGAGAGAGAACGCTGGTCACTGTAACATGTTGATATTTTGAGAAAAAACCATTCTAGCATGTTGATATATTGAAAAAAAACCACGAAGAAGGTGATTGGGTTGTTCGTTTCAATAAAATCACTAGAAACTCCAACTTCCAATGTTGCTCTGTTTTGAGCAATGTTATCTCGAAGTATTGGAAAGACTTATGGAATTGAGATTGTTGGTGATGAATCTGCAGCTACTGCTGCTAATTTATATTATGAATAGTGAGGATCATTCTACTCAGCCTGTTAAATATGCATGTTGTTAGCTCGATTCCAGAGAAAATAAAGAGTAAATATGAAAAAACAAGTCTTGTTTTTTTTTTGTTTTTATTTTTATTTTTATGTATAATTAAAATTGGTTTAATGATTAAAGTAATGTATTTCTATTGAAAAAACCCATTCTAATATGTTAACATATTGATATATCGAAAAGAAAACCATTCTAATTGCAAGAAGATTGGAATCACAAAAAAAATAAAGAGTTAATATGAGAAAACACGTGTGAGTTTTTTTTTTTTAATAATTAGAATTGGCTTAATGATTAAGGTAATGTATTTCTTTTCTAGAAGAAGAGTAGGTTCAAATCTAAAGTAGATAATATACATTTTTTAATTTAACATTGTTAAAATTATACATTATATATTTTTTTATATTTTAACATTTTTAAAATTTAATTTAAATTAAAAAAAAAACAACTTGAAACATTTAAAATTACATCTATATAATTTTCTACATAAATCTTAATAAAGTATTTTTTTATATAATTTTCTACATAAATCTTAATAAAGTATTTTTCTTTATGGTTTTCTTTGATTTTTTTATTTTTATTTTATATTAAATAAATGTTTAAAAAACAAGTTATAAAAAATGTTGATGGTTTCATTTCCATGATCATACATTAAAAAAAGTTTTACAATGAATAAAAACATTCAAATTAAATTTAAAATTTTAGCATTAATTATATTAAATAATTTATGATATATTGCACAAGTATTAAATTTAAATTTAAGTTGATTTAAAAAAAATGTTATTTTAAATATATAATTTTTATTTTTATTTTTTAAATTAAATTGTTGATATTGAATTATTATTATCATTTATTTTGATTATATGGATTTAACAATATTTAATTATAGTTGATATCAATTTAACCATATTTAATTATGACCAAGTGTTTATTACTTATATTAAGTGATATAAGTGATATATTAAGTGTTTATTACTTTACATTAGGTTGTTTTTCTCCAATCAATAATCAACAATAGTTAAATGATATTTTGAATGTTAAAAATATTTTAATTATAAATTGTTTGAAAATCTAGGAACTTGTGGAGCTAGGGTCATTCTTTATCTAAATAATGCAAATTACTTTTTACTAAAGTATGGGTTAGGTTTGGGTCATTCGTTATCTAGATAATGTAAATTATTTTTAAAGTATGGGTTAGGTTTGAGCACATACAATAGAGAAGAAGGCTATGCCCTATCATCTTACATAAGGTTGCACGACTAGGTTAACAGGGTAGAGGTTTTTGGTGACTCCAAACATAAATAGTAAAAGTAACATTTTTAACTTGAAGCTTGACCTATTTTGGATAGGATTATGGAAAAGAAATTGATTTTTGAAGAGGTCTGCCTTGCTCATGTCTACCTAGAATTCAACCACAAAGATGATTAGTTATTAAAGGAAGAACTCATTTTTGAGGAAGGTTGTTTGCTTGCTCATGAGATTAAGGACCATACTCCTATAGATTTCATACACTTACAACTTTTTTTTATGAATGGATTTTTTGTCTTAGCATCAATTTGATGTTGTAGAACTAATTGTTTTATAGAGAGACCTCTATAAGGATGATTATAAGAATCAAAGTCATAAGGATAGGTTATATTATTATCTAATAGGAAACTCTATAAAGACAATGACTACTAACATTATCACTCAAGGAGATTGTCAATGTGTATTTTATTTCCACTCAAAATATAATACAATGATTTTTTTATGGAAAAAAATATATAATTTTTTTTCCATTCATATAAATAATTGAAAAACTAAAAACAATAGCCACAATAATTAATAAATACAAATTTAGAAAAGAGGAAAAAAATGAACATTAAGATCAAAAAATAAGAAAGAGATGAACACTTTTGGAAGACATATGATGACATATGCCTCAACTTGCACTAAAGAAGTAATCACTACTAAGTGAATCTATTTCAAGGATTTGGCCATAAATTATTGAATTTGCATATTGGAGTGGTTATTTCTATATAATCTGAGTGCCCAGGGGTTTTTCAGCACGCTGAATCCATTTCTACATTCAAAAATACAATTTAAATAACAAAAAATTGTGATTTCATGAAGTTTTATGTGCTTGGATTCCGACAAAAATGACAAAAAAGTAGAACATTAAGTAAGTATTCAAATGTGCTTCAAATCCTTGTTCTAGCTAAGGTATATATGGGAAATATTTTTCCTAAAATTGGTCATCCTCTTAAAACAACTTCACAAAACTTCTTTACCCTGTGAACACCATCCTCCTAGTGGTTCACACACACCCCCATTTACCTCAAGAATTCATATTTAACTACTTCACAAAATTGATTTACCTCGTAGCCACCATCTTGTGAATGGTTCACACCCATCCACATTTACGTAAGAGTCCATATTCATTACAAGCATGTCTCTCATTCCTCACTTAGTCCATATTCATTACAAGCATGTCTCTCATTCCTCACTTATTTGGTAAACGATCCAACATATTTTATTTGTTCTCATTAGATTTATGGGAGCCTTTTGAATCTAGGGCTTCTCCATTTTTTTGAGGATATAGGGCACTTTGCAAAGAATGATGCAACAACCATAGCCCCAACACTTAGCTCGAATGGAAGGGAACTTCCGACATGCACATATTGAAAGTTGATATTCTAGGTATCCATCATGTCTATTAGAGGATTCATGTTCATTTCATCAGTGATTTTCTGAATTTGTTACAATTTAGCATCTAGGATTTACCTTTTGTTTCTGACAAGTCTCTAAATCTAAAGAAAGATGAGGTAAAGATAGAGGTGAAAGAACACTGGTAAAGATTGAGGTGGAAAACCACTGAGTTTTACATATAAGTGGTGAACAGCTTCTAGGGTTGATGGTATGTAATCAGTGGGTGGTCTCTCTCTCGATGTCATCTTGAATGATAAAGACGCTGTAATAGCTTCCTTATTTGAAGATTCAATTACAGAGAGCAGGAATAGAAAAACACAATGAGGAATGAACTATTTTAACATAGAATGCAGATTGCCCAAGTCAATTTAGCTGGAAAGCCCAGCGATAGCTACCTGACATGCATGAAACACTTGCCTTCCTCGCTAGCTTTATCTGGACACTGAACACGTAGCAACGGTTGACCACTGTTACTATGAGACACCAACACCGCTCAACCCAGCACTCGACATTGCAAAAAGGTTATGGAATTTATGTGTTCAAAAACGTTAAATATTTAATGTTTGGAATTAATTCTAAGTTGAAACTTAGCATTAATCTACCTTGCTGTCTGCAGCATTACTCAGTTGAAACTTTTGCATTAATAAATTGCTCTAAGTGGTCGTGTTGGCTGGGGCCGTGGATGTTTCCCCGTAGGGGTTTTACCACGTCAAAACATCGGTGTGTTGATCTTTGATATGGTTGTGTGAGTGGTTACTGAAGGTGTTCGTCCTCTATTGGAATACCTGTGTTGTCGAACATGGTATCAAAGCCTGCTTGAAGACCCGCTCCTAGTGTAGATCGAGATCGTGAAGCTGAGTTGCCTCATATCCATTTTATGTCATTGACATACATTTACAGGCGGAGAGGATTGTTCCATTGCGTTCAGAGCACTCGTTTTAGTCAGAAACATTTTTCGTTTCACTCGAAAAAGTTTCTGTTTTCTCAAGATATAACCATTTCAGTCAGATCCGGAGGTATAAAGCTTCAATATGCATGTTTAAAATTTTTGCAGAGTATTATTTTTGGTTTTATTTCTATTTTGTATTATTTTTTCCGGGTTTCTACTCTTTTAGATCTATGTATGCTCTTTTCCCCGCGCCCTGTGCAATCTTGACAAATAAAAAATAGATAGAAAAAGGTGCATCTTCCGGGTAAGCTAATCGAGATCTAACCCTTGTTATCATCGAGAAGTGAAATTTTTTTCTTGTGTGAAAAGAGTCTTTTTTTTAACACGCTCTCCAAGGCCATCTTCAACAACAACCACAACAACAACAATCCTGTTGCTAAACAATACAATATGTTTTGCTAGCCCATTTGGTTAAAATTTGTCTTATTAAGTAAGAGGTCTTGAGTTCAAGTCTCTCTTTTTGTTACTTTTTTTTGAAAAAGTTCATGCTCCATTGTAAAGTGTATTTCACTTCAAGTATAAAAGTGAATCACTATAAGTAGCTTTAATACTTTATTTTAGAGTTGTTTATTTTGCATGCATCTTTTCTTTTATAAAGTAACTTCATTGTAAAAGTGATCTCCACTTCTTTTTATAAAAGTAGGTCACTGCATAAAGCAACTTATATCACCACGTGGTCATTTGGTTACCGTTTATGCCTTTTATAAAAATGGCATAACTTTCACATTCGAAGTTCGTTTTTAGTGCCATTTTTTTTAAAACCGCATATTTTTTCGATATCTTTCCATCCAAATTATCAGTTTCAATTTTTAAATCCATATTATTTACATATTTAGTATGGATTCTTCCAGTAATCTTTTGCTTACTAGCACCAACTACTTCCAATGGAAATCTCATATGGATGGTTTATTAAGAAGTAAAGGCTTGTACCAAATTACCTTGGGAAAGGAAAAATAACCCACTGATGTTGATAAGAAAGTCAAATGGGCTTATAGGAGTGAGGAAGCAAGTGGAATAATCAGAATGTTCATTTCTCCTGATTTAAGTTTCCACCTTAAAGAAATTGATGACCTCGATGAAGCTTGGGAAAAAATTGAAACTATGTTTGGTAAACTCAATATTATTCGAGCACAACAATTAGAAAATAAAGTAATGACTTTAAATCCAAGTGATTTTTCTTGCATTGGAGACTATCTATCTAAGTTTAAAACACTCAGAATTTTATGTGAATAATGTGAGATAAAGATGGAGGAAGAGTGTTGCATCTATCTTATTCTCTCTAAGCTAGGTAGTGCATATTCTGTGTTTGTATCTACCTTTCACGCCATGAGGGAGGCTCTAGGGACAATGTATAAAAAACCCACTCTTGAGCCCTTTTGTGCTTCTTTGATTAGAGATGAAGATAAGCTTGTACAACTTGGAGTGATCATCACTACGGGTACCTCCAACAAAGTCTTAGTTTTCCAACATAAAGATAAACCCAAGTATCCCAAGAAACAACATCCTTTCTACAACAAGCGACCACATAAGGGTCCCAAACCTGCTCAGACAACTTCATCTCCTAATGGTGACAAAGGAGAAAAATATAAAAATAAGAAGACTGACAGACATTGTAACTTTTGTGATAAATATGGTCATTATGAGTCCAAATGATTCAAGAAGATGACGGCTTTAGAAGCAACTATGAAGAAGCACAACATCATTATTGATTCTACTACTTCTTCTTCTTCTCATGGACATGCACTTTTTGCTTCTGGTTTCTCCTTCAATACAACTTCTACTTCTTCTTATGATGAGTGGCTTATTGATTTTAGAGCATCTTATCGTATGGCTAAGGATAAAGACATTTTTTCTGCTCTAAATAAATGTAACACCAAGAAAATATTTGTTGGTGATGATATATTTCTTAGTGTTGTACGATATGGAGTAGTTCAAGTAGATAATGGTCATTTCAATGATGTATTATGTGTTCCAAGTCTTTCTTGTAACCTTCTATCAACATATCAAATCACTCATTTAGGTGAAGGTAAAACCATAGAGTTTTCACCTCACCAAGTTGTAATCAAGGATCTAAAAGATCCTAAGCATGTTCTTGCAACTGGAATTGCTGATGATATTACCAATTTGTACAAGTTTGACAAAATTGGGTCATCATCTTTTTCATCAGTTTTTTTTGCTCATAGCGATGACTTGAGAAAACTTTGGCATGAGTGGTTTGGTCATATAAACTATCGCTCATTGAACCAACTATGTAATCAACAGATGGTGACTATCTTCCTCATGTTTCATGCAGAGATGGTGTTTGTGTCGGTTGTGTTCTCGAAAAACATCATCGAGACATTTTTGACAAACGTGCCTCTAGGCACGCCTTAGTCCCTTTGCAGCTTGTTCACACTGATTTGTGTGGTCCACTTTAGTCTCCTTCTTTTTCTGGGTGCAAGTATTTCTTAACTTTCATTGATGAATTTTCCAGACATACTTGGGTTTACTTCTTAAAATTCAAGAGCAAAGTTTTTGACAAGTTTTTGGCCTATAAGGCCCTTGTAGAAAAACAATATGGACATCAAATTCAAAAGTTAAGAATAGATAATGGATGTGAATATGTGAACAATAATTTTACAAGTTACTGCACTACAAAGAGCATCCAATTGCAGCACATTATTCCATATACGCCACAACAAAATGGTGTTGTTGAGAGAAAAAGCCGCACATTAAAAGAAATGGCTAATTGTGTGATCCAATCTAAGGGATTAAGTCTAAAGTATTGGGCGAAAGCAAACAACTGTGAAAATTACATAATAAATCACACTCCCACAAATACTCTTAAAAATATAACACTGGAAGAAGATTGGACTAAAATTAAACCAGACGTAAGTCACTTCCGTGTATTTGACAGTATAGCATGGGCTCACATTCCTGATGAGAAAAGGAAAGCATTGCAACCTAAAAGTGAGAAGTGTTTATTTTTTGGTTATTCTGAAGATGTACAAGGTTATATACTTCTTCAACCACATTGTAATGAAATTATTATTAGAAGAGATGTTAAATTTGATGAAAATCTCTTGCCTGCGAGAATAATTCGACGATTGTGCCTTCTTCGGCCTATGAGCCATCTTCGACGTTTGTTCCTTCTTCTGTTCCTATTTTGGTTTCTTCTTTAGATGATGAAAATGAGGATGAAAATACACCTCCATCTTCTCACCTTCCTCCAGATGAGTTCTTTGAACCTGAACCGACACTAGTTCCACCACTTCCTAGATGGGTCCGTTCAACACGAGAAGCATCTGGTGGTATTGTCGGTGATCCTTTAGATCAACGTCGAACACATTCACAGTTCCAACAAGCCTCTTCTCTTTTGGCTCAAGTTTCAGAGACTCATGATCCAAAGACATTTGCAGAAGCTTCAGGTTATCCATATTGGGATACAACAATGAATGAAGAGTATCGTTCTTTAATGACAAACGATACTTGGGATCTTGTACCTCTTCCAAAAGGAAGAAAACTTGTCATGTGTAAATGGGTCTACATAATTAAGTATGCATCGGATGAAAGTGTTGAAAGACACAAGGCTCGATTAGTTTCCAAAGGATTTTCCCAAGTTGAAGGAATTGACTATAATGAAACCTTTTCCCCTGTAGACAAAATGAATTCCATCCACCTTGTTCTTGCCCTTGCTTCCTCACATATATGGGAGGTCCATCAGATGGATGTTAAATCTTCCTTCTTGCATAGAGATTTGCAAGAAGAATCTACATGGAACAACCTCCTGGCTATGTCCAGAATGGCTCTAGCTTTGTTTGTCACCTTAAGAAATATCTTTATGGTCTTAAGCAAGCTCCCTGAGCTTGGTATGCCAAAATGAAAAACTTTCTTATTGACACCGGATTCTCTAGATGCCATTCTGATCTTAATGTCTATACCAATAAAGTAGAAATCCATCTCATAATCCTTGTCCTTTATGTTGATGACCTTATCCTTATTGGTAGTGACTCAAAAATTTTAAACCATTTGAAAACCATCTTTAAGAATAAATTTGAAATGACAGACTTAGGTTTTTTGCACTATTTCCTTGGCCTCCAATTTTTGCAAACCAATGAAGGAATTTTTCTTTCCCAGTCTAAGTATGGTTGTGACCTTCTTCATCACATTTGCATGGACAATTGTAAACCAAACCCTTCTCCCTTCCAGTCTGGAGTCAAGCTTACTTCCACTTGTACTTCTCCCAAAGTTGATGCCACCCTATACCGTCAGTTAGTTGGTAGCCTCTTATACTTGACTCATACTCGTCCTGATCTTTCCTTTGTTGTTGGTCTTGTTTCCCGATATATGCAAACACCCCATGGAATCCATTAGAAAGAAGCTAAAAGGATACTTCACTATGTTCATGGTATAGTTCAATTCATGATACATTACAGTTCAGGGGGGACTCCTTTATTGGTTGGTTTCATTGATTCAGATTGGGCCGACAACCTTGATGATCGGAAGTCTACTGCAGGTTATGTTTTCAACCTTGGTTCAAGACCGGACACTTAGGCTTGTAAGAAACAATAGGCTATTGCACTTTCTTCAGTAGAGGCAGAGTGCCGAGCAACGGTAAATGCAAGTCAAGAAGCCTTGTGGCTTCGACAAATCCTTTCATAGTTTGGATTCCAGCAACAACATCCGACCATCCTTTGATGTGACAATCAGAGTGCCATCAAGCTAACCAAAGACCCAGTTAAACATTAGCACAACAAGCACATCGAGATACACATGCACTTCATTAGAAAGATCATTCATGATCAAGTTATTGAAGTGTTATTTTCCCCTACAAAAGATGAAGTTGCAGACATTTTCACAAAGTCTCTTACAGAAGCAAATTTTTCCAAACTTCGATCTATGTTAGGAGTTCATAAAGTTGTCATTAAGAGGGGATAGGCTCTAATGCCTCCTTCCTTCTCCTATTGTGTCACTATTGTAAATCCTTCAATCCTATCCCAAGTTATTATTAAGGGCAGATGTTAGGATATTTAGACACTCAAGAGTTATTTAAGATCTACTTGGTCTAATGTGTCGTTAGGTAAAAGTGTGTTTCTTTAGTATGAATTAGTATGAATTTGTAGTTAGGAAATCCGATGGTCACGATATGTTCCTGACATAGAGTGATCTGACGATTCATATTATCCTCGATCTTAACAGTCATTGATCTATGGCTTAACACCCGATTGGTCCATGATATATGTTTAAAAAGCATGGAGGGTCATTTACCGATGATCGATTGTGAGAAACTCTCTTGTAAAATCTCTCTGTAATATTTTTCTTTTACATTAATAAACTTCTCCAAGTGGTTGCGTTGGTTGGGGCCGTGAATGTTTCCCCATAGGGGTTTTATGTAACACCCTGTTTCCCCCAGATTGTAAATATAACTGAACTGGACAAGGACTATGGAAAAACTCATAAGTATGAGTATGTGATGTAAATGGACCTGCAGGAAGAGGTCAATGAATGTAAATGATAGTTTGAATTTATTGCAGAAA
>JASDQU010688220.1:110931-128659 GCA_032191745.1 Picea mariana
TTTGTCCCCGCAGGTTTCGAACCGGTGACTTTAACATCACGGAGTGGCTTAACAGCACACTCCATCACCGACTGTCCTACACCTCGGGGATATATATATATATATATATATATATATATTACTTATTATATTTTTTGAATTTTTTTTCATGAAAAAATTAATATTTTGTGATTTGATAATTAAAACACTTCACATTAGGTTGTTTTTCTCCCATCAATAATCAACAATAGTTAAATGATATTTTGAATGTTAAAAATATTTTAATTATAAATTGTTTGAAAATCTAGGAACTTGTGGAGCTAGGGTCATTCTTTATCTAGATAATGCAAATTACTTTTAAAGTATGGGTTAGGTTTGGGCACATACAATAGAGAAGAAGGCTATGCCCTTTGGATCCTACATAAGGTTGCACGAGTAGGTTAACAGGGTAGAGGTCTTTGGTGACTCCAAACATAAATAGTAAAAGTAACATTTTTAACTTGAAGCTTGACCTATTTTGAATAGGATTATGAAAAAGAAATTGATTTTTGAAGAGGTCTCCCTTGCTCATGTCTACCTAGAATTCAACTACAAAGATGATTAGTTATTAAAGAAAGAACTCATTTTTGAGGAAGGTTGTTTGCTTGCTCATGAGATTAAGGACCATACTCCTATAGATTTGATACACTTACAACTTTTTTTATGAATGGATTTTTTTTCATAAAAAAAAAAAAATAGCCACAATAATTAATAAATACAAATTTAGAAAAGAGGAAAAAAATGAACATTGATATTAAAAAATAAGAAAGGGATGAACACTTTTGGAAGACATATGATGACATATGCCTCAACTTGCACTAAAGAAGTAATCACTACTAAGTGAATCTATTTCAAGGATTTGGCCATAAATTATTGAATCTGCATATTGGAGTGGTTATTTCTATATAATCTGAGTGCCCAAGGGGTTTTTTAGCACGCTGAATCCATTTCTACATTCAGAAATATAATTTAAACAACAAAAAATTGTGATTTCATGAAGTTTTATGTGCTTGGATTCTGACAAAAATGACAAAAAAATAGAACATTAAGTAAGTATTCAAATGTGATTCAAATCCTTATTCTAGATAAGGTATATATGGGAAATATTTTTCCTAAAATTTGTCATCCTCTTAAAACAACTTCACAAAACTTCTTTACCCTGTGAACACCATCCTCCTAATGGTTCACACACACCCCCATTTACCTCAAGAATTCATATTTAACTACTTCACAAAATTGATTTACCTCGTAGCCACCATCTTGCCAGTGGTTCACACCCATCCACATTTACCTCAAGAGTCCATATTCATTACAAGCATGTCATACAAAACACGCTGCAAGAAATATTTGTTCACCTTGGCCACGTAGTGGTGTGTTTCGATCCGTCTGGTCATATCGTGTACATATATTGCCCAGGTGCATACGTGTTGTACACAATTTGTATTAATCTAGATCCTGGTTCTGTTCTAGTAATTCAATATGCTAACACTTCAGGAAATTAAAAGAAGAAGATCGAGAAACCAAATACCTATTCAAACTGATTAATAGGCTTGAATTTCTGAAGCATCTAGGCACTTGCATCTATCAGCTGGGATCCCACCGTGCGTGACTTCACTGGGACATCTTCTAGGGTTGATGGTATGTAACCAGTATGTGGTCTCTCGCTCGATGTCATCTTGAATGATAAAGACACTGTAATAGCTTCTTTACTTATATGAAGATTGAATTACAGAGAGCAGGAATAGAAAGAACACAATGAGGAATGAACTATTTTAGCATAGAATGTAGGTTGCCCAAGTCAATTTAGCTTGAAATCCCAGCTGCAGCTACCTGACATGCATGAAACACTTGCCTTCCTCGCTAGTTTTATCTGGACACTAAACACGTAGCAACGGTTGACAACTGTTACTATGAGACACCAACACAGCTCAAGCCAGCACTCGACATTGCAAAAAGGTTATGGAATTTATGCGTCCAAAAAATTAAACATTTAATGTTTGGAATTAATGCTAAGTTGAAACTTAGCATTAATTCACCTTGCTCTCTGCACCATTACTTAGTTGGAGAAAAATCTATGCTTTAAACTAAGATTGAGGTGAAAAATTTGGATAGCTCTGTAATAACAGGGTTATTTAAACCACCAATCAAACATCAGAAAAAATGCTTTAAACTAATTAAAATAAATAAATAAAATCATTTTGTAGTGTTATACTTTTGATAAAGCTCATTTTTTTTTAGTCAAACCTCAACTAATAGCTAGTCAATAACCTAGCGATCGCTATATACCATGTCTGGACGACAGGTATAATAATGATCATAATATATTCATCGCATTTGAAGTAATTGAAACTATGATTTAAATGATTTAATATTGTAGTTTTTTAATAATATAATTTTGAAAATACAATTTAGTTATAAATTAAAGTGATATATAATATTTTTTTCTAAATTACAAATTATATATATATATATATATATATATATATATATATATTACAAATTGATGATTGTAATTACTATAGATATGATGTTTTTTTTTACTTGACAATATCAAAATATTAGAAATTCGTAATGATTGTTTTCACAAGAAATGGATGTAAAACTATTGTAATGTTATTTTTTCATATTTCCGTAAATATAACTCAAAAATTATGGCAAGAATGTAAATAGACTTGCACAAATATGTTTATAGTCGATTAAATATGCAAATAATGAGATATCTAAAAGGTGAAATTAGAAAAAACTTAAGAGCTCATTTACATGGTCAACAATGTTTTTCCACAATATTAATATGGTTACAAATTCATTTATGTAATCAATATAAGATCTTTCAAAAAAAAATCCACTAACTACACCAAAATATTTATAGTTACAAATTCATTTATGTATCAATATAAGATCTTTCAAAAAAATCTCCAATCTCTACTAATGACGATATCATAAACTCTTTCTTACTTCATCGTACATTTCATTTTTCTAATCACTTAGAGCATTTCCATTTGCCTATTAAAGAAATACTAATTTGACTATATTTATATTTTAGAAAAATAAACTCTCACTATATTATAAATGTATTATTCTTAGCTTTAAAAGATTATGTACAATTTTATGGTAGACATAAAATTAACCATGTAATGATTATGCACAAATGATGACATTTAAGTGTGCTATGGGAGACAATGCTTTTGAGCTCAACACTCCCCCCTTCCTTGGATTGCACCCAGTGTTCAATGTGGACCTCCTCCGACCATACTTTCCACCATTATTGGACACCTAAGAGATCACAGAATAGTTGACACCAACAAAGCTTAGCCTTGACTGCATGGAACATGCATCCACTGATCAAATAGTGGACACAAAGGTCAAGGGCACTCGCCAACAGAGGATTTAACTTTATCGGGTTTTCAAGGCAGGGCAGCTCCTGCACCAAGAAAAATGGCTCACCCAGGGCCACATTCAACATAAATTTCCTCACTTGATGGGGGCACTCAACGCAATTGAGACAATTGCTTCCTAAGGGGGGAGGACTGATCCAAGTGGATATTGGTGGCCACCCACCTATTCCAACTGACTCCTTTTGACAATTTTATTTTAGCATGTTCTTTTGTAATTCTTTGTAATTGTGGGTTCTACACTTTTGGGGTTATATGAATCCCTACACAACTTCCAGGTGGATATTGGTGGCCGCCCACCTAATCCAAATGGATTGTTTTGGAAGTTTTCATGTCAGTACATCTTTATGTACTTCCAGGGCCGTTTTAGGGCCCTAAAAAGTGTTTGTTTCTCTTGCCACAATCAAACTATAGATGAAGTTAGAGTTTTATTACATAATGTGTATTTCTCGAAAATACCTTTCCAACAGGCTATCACGCGCCTAAAACAAAGTTCGTATGCAAAAGTTACGACCCCAGAAAGTTGAGGTACCAACTTACCCATTGGGGCCCACAAAACTTTTGGCATTTCATCTCCTAGGGTTAGGTTTTTGTATGTCTAGGTTTTTGGCATTCATGAGTAATGTTAAAAAGGCGTCTAGAGCCTCATTGTAATCATTCTTCCCAGATAGATGTGCGTAGCAGCCACATCTCTTCTCAGAGATAGCTACCACCATTTGAGCAAGTTGTTTTCAGTTCTGCATTTTTACAGTTTCAGCCTATTTTATTTATTCAATAGAAGTTATTGTTCACTAGATATCTATTATTGTTCTCCGTATCTCTGTGTTATTGTATTCAATTTGTATTTTATTTCATTCTGCTCATAAATCCAGATCACCTTTTTTTTGTTCGACAACACAGGGATTCCAACAGAGGTCGAACACCTTCAATAACTGCTCACACAACCAGATCAAAGATCAATACACAGATGTTTTGACATGGTAAAACCCCTACAGGGAAACATCCACAACCCTAGCCAACACATCCACTTGGAGCCGTTTATTAATTGAAAATAGCAAGATTACAAAGAGATTTTACAAGAGATTTTCTCACAATTGATCATCGACAAATGACCCTCCATGCTCTTTAAATAGATATCATGGACCAATCGAGTGTTAATCCACAGATCAATGGTAAAGATCGAGGATAATATGAATCGTCGGATCACTCTATGTTGGGAACATATCATGACCATCGGATTTCCTATCTACAAATGCATACTAAAGAAACACACTTTTACCTAACGACACATTAGACCAAGTATATCTTAACTAACTCCAAAGTGTCTAAATATCCTAACATCCCCCCTTAAAAAAAAATCAGGATAGGATTGAATTATTTACAATAGTGACACAATAGGGGAAGGAAGGAAGCATTAGAGCCTATCCCTCCTTAATAGAAACTTCTTGAACTCCTAACATAGATCAAAGTTTGGAAAACTTTGTTTCTATAAGAGACTTTGTGAAAATGTCTGCAACTTTATCTTCTATAGGGAAAAAGAGCACTTCAATAACTTGATCATGAATGAGCTTTCTAGTGAAGTGCATATGTAGCTCCTTGTGCTTATTGCGCTGATGTTGAACTTGGTCTTTGGCGAGCTTGATGGTACTTTGATTGTTGCACCAAAGGTTGGTTGGATGTTGTTTCTGAATCCAAACTATGGAAGGAGTTGTCGAAGCCACAAGGCTTCCTGACCTGCATTTACTATTGCTCGGTACGCTGCTTCTCCTGAAGAAAGTGCAATAGTTTGTTGTTTCTTACAGGCCCAAGTGACAAGTCCTGAACCAAGGATGAAAACATAACCTGTCGTAGACTTCTGATCATCATGGTCATCGACCCAATCTTAATCAGTGAAACCAACCAATAAAGGAGTCCCCCCTGAACTGTAGTTTATCCTGCACTAAATTGTACCCCAGACATACCAAAGTATCCTTATGGCTTCTTTCCAATGGCTTTCATGGGGTGTTTGCATATACCGGGAAACAAGATCAACAACAAAGGAAAGATCAGGATGGGTATGAGTCAAGTATAAGAGGCTACCAACTAACTGACGGTATAAGGTGGCATCAAATTCGGGAGAAGTACAAGTGGCAGCTAGCTTGAATCCATACTGGAATGGTTATGGGGCTCATTTACCATCGTCCATGTGAAAGCGACGAAGAAGGTCACAAGCATACTTAGAATGGGAAAGAAAAATTCCCTAATTGGTTTGGAAAACTTGGAGGCCAAGGAAATAGTGCAAAAAGCCCAAGTCTTTCATTTCAAATTTCTTCTTAAGTCTGGNCCAAACCAATTAGGGAATTTTTCTTTCCCATTCTAAGTATGCTTGTGACCTTCTTCGTCGCTTTCACATGGTTTAAAAGTTTTGAGTCACTACCAGTAAGGATAGTTTCATCAACATAAAGGACAAGGATTATGAGATGGCTTCCTACTTTCTTGGTATAGACATTAGAATCAGAATGACACCTAGAGAATCCAATGTCAATAAGAAAGTTGTCCATTTTGACATACCAAGCTTGGGGATCTTTCTTAAGACCATAAAGATATTTCTTAAGGTGACAAACACGGGTAGAGTCATTCTGTACATAGCCAAGAGGTTTTTGCATATAGATTTATTCTTGCAAATATCCATGCAAGAAGACATATTTGACATCCATCTAATGGACCTCCCATTTATGTGAGGCAACAAGGGAAAGAACAAGGAGGATGGAATTCATTTTGGCTACAGGGGCAAAGGTTTCATTATAGTCAATTCCTTCAACATGGGAAAATCCTTTGGAAACTAACCGACCCTTTTGTCTTTCAATACTTCCATCTAATGCATACTTAGTTTTGTAGACCTGTTTACATCTGACAAATTTTCTTTCTTTTGGAAGAGGTACAAGATCCCAAGTATCGTTGGCCATTAAAGAACAATACTCTTCATTCATTGTTGTATCCCAATTTGGATGACTTGAAGCTTCTGGAAATGTCTCTGGATCACGAGTCTCTGAAACTTGAGTCAAAAGATAAGAGTCTCACTGGAACTGTGAACGTGTTCAACGCTGATCTGAAGGATCACCGACAAGACCACCAATTGCTTCTCGTGTTGAAATAACCCATCTAGGAAGAGGTGGAACTAGTGTTGGTTTAGGTTCAAAGGACTCATCTAGAGTACGGTGAGAACGCTGAGGTGGATTTTCATCCTCACTATCATCATCTGAAGAAGAAACTGGAATATGAACAAAATAAGGCACAAACGCCGAAGATGGATCGTAGGCTGAAGAAGGCACAATTTCTGAATTAGGCTCACAGGACAAGATATTTTCATCAAATTTAACATATCTTCTATTAATAATTTCATTACAATGTGGTTGAAGAAGTCTATAACCTTTGACATCTTCAAAATAACCAACAAATATACACTTCTCACTTTTAGGTTGCAACGCTTTCCTTTTCTCATCAGGAATGTGAGCCCATGCTATACTTCCAAATACACAGAAGTGACTTACATCTGGTTTAATTTTAGTCCAAGCTTCTCTCAATGTTATATTTTTAAGTGCCTTTGTGGGAGTGCGATTTACTATGTAGTTTTCACAGTTGATTTTTTCTGCCCAATAGTTTAGACTTAATCCCTTAGATTGGATCATACAACTAGCCATTTCTTTTAATGTGCGGTTCTTTCTCTTAGCACCACCATTTTTTTGTGGTGTATATGGAACAATGTGTTACATTTGGATGCCTTGTGTAGTGCAATAACTTGTAAAATTATTGTTCACATATTCGCCTCCATTATCTGTTCTTAACTTTTGAATTTGATGTCCATATTTCTTTTCTACAATGGCCTTGTAGGCCAAAAACTTGTCAAAAACTTATCTCTTAAGTTTTAAGAAGTAAACCCAAGTATGTCTGGAAAAGTCATCAATGAAAGTTAAGAAATACTTGCACCCATAAAAAGAAGGAGAAGAAAGTGGACCACACAAATCACTGTGAACAAGTTGTAAAGGGCTCGAGGCATGCCAAGAGGCACGTTTGTCAAAAATACCCCGATGATGTTTGCTGAGAACACAAATGTCACAAACACCATCTCTGCATGAAATAGAAGGAAGACCAGTCACCATCTATTGATTACATAGTTGCTACAATGAGCGATAGTTTAGATGACCAAACCACCCATGCCAAAGTTTGCTCAAGTCATCACTATGAGCAACAAAAAATGATGAAAAATATGATGACCCAAAGTTGTCAAACTTGTACAACCTGGTAATATCATCAACAATTCTAGTTGCAAGAACATTCTTAGGATCTTTTAGATCCTTGATTACAACTTGGTGAGGTGAAACTCTATGGTTTTACCTTCACCTAAATGAGTGATTTGATATAATGATAGAAGGTTACAAGAAAGACTTGGAACACATAATACATCATTGAAATGATCATTATCTACTTGAACTGTTCCAGATCCTACAACACTAAGAGATCTATCATCACCAACAGATATTTACTTGGTGTTACATTCATTTATAGTATAAAATATGTCTTTATCCTTAGCCATATGATAATATGCTCCAGAATCAATAAGCCACTCATCAAAAGAAGAAGTAGAAGTTGTATTGAAGGAGAAACCGGAAGCATAAAGTGCATGTCCATAAGAAGAAGAAGAAGAAGTAGAATCAATACTGATGTTGTGCTTTTTCATCGTTGCTTCTAAAGTTGCCATCTTCTTGAAACATTTGGACTCATCATGACCATATTTATCACAAAAGTTGCAATGTCTGTCAGTCTTCTTATTTTTATATTTTTCTCCTTTGTCACCATTAGGAGTTGAAGCTATCTGAGCGGGTTTTGGACCCTTATGTTGCTTGCTTGTTGTAGCGAGGATGTTTCTTCTTGGGATTCTTGGGTTTGTATTTATGTTGGGAAACTAAGGTTTTGTTGGAGGTACCTGCAGTGCTGATCACTCCAAGTTGTACAAGCTTATCTTCCTCTCTAATCAAAGCAACACAAAAGGACTCAAGAGTGGGTTTTTTATAAGCTGTCCCTAAATCCTCTCTCATGGCATAAAAGGTAGATACAAGCACATAATATTCACTACCTAACTTAGAGAGAATAAGATAGATGCAACACTCTTCCTCCATATTTATCTCACATTCTTCACATAAAATTTTGAGTGTTTTAAACTTAGATAGATAGTCTCCAATGCAATAAAAATCACTTGGATTTAAAGTCAGTACTTGATTTTCTAATTGTTGTGCTCGAATAATATTGAGTTTACCAAACACAATTTCAATATTTTCCCAATCTTCATCGCGGTCATCAATTTCTTTAAGGTGGAACCTTAAATCAGGAGAGATGGACATTCGGATTGTTCCACGTGCTTCATCACTCCTATTATCCGATTTGACATTATTATCAACATTAGTGTGTTCTTTTTCCTTTCCCAAGGTAATCTGGTACCAGCCTTTACTTCTTAATAAATCCTCCATATGAGATTTCCATTGGAAGTAGTTGGTGGTAGAAAGAAAAATATTACCAGAAGAATCCATATTAAATATGTAGATAATATGGATTTAAAAAATTAAATTGATGATTTGGATGGAAAGATCTCAAAAACTTTTGCGGTTTTAAAAAAAAAGGCACTAAAAATAGACTTTGGATGTGAAAGATATGCCTTTTTAAAAAAAAAAAGGCATAAATGGTAACCAAAGGACCACATGGTGATGTAAGTTGCTTTATGAAGTGACCCACTTTTATAAAAATAAGTGGGGATCACTTTTACAATGAAGTTATTTTATAAAAGAAAAGATGCATGAAAAATAAATAACTCTAAAATAAAGTATTAAAGCTATTTATAGTGCCCCTGGATGAGGTGATATTGCACTCCACACGCCCAGCCTGCCATTGTGTTTCACCACCTAGCCCCTGCCCATATGATGACGCCTATGGTTCCCCTCATACTTAACTACTCCTTCATGCCGACTTCTGCGAGCTCTCACTTCATCGCTCTAGTAACTAATTGCTCCAGTGAGCTCAGAGTTGGACTCCCGTCCTTAAAATGGTGCTTGTACATGGTCCGTTCCTCCTGTGCTCATGCAGATTTAATCCCCTGCACTCTTCTTATGGAGATGCCCAATCCCCCTTGTGGTTCCTATCTCCATATTCTCCTAGCCTTTTTGTTTCTTAGTCGTCCCCTATGGTGTTTACCTAGTTTGCACTAGTCCTTTCTCCACCCTTACCTATTGTTACTCAAGCCATGCCCCGCCAATGAGGGAAGACGAAGTGTGGTGCCCTCTGGTACCATAATCGCGTGGCCATGGGAAGCCAACACCCTCCCTCGTTCTCCCCTACACTTATCTCCTCGCCTCTGTCCTCACCATACCATTCTGACCTTCCACCTTTTTCCTCACCTTGGGCATGCTGTGTCGAATGGTTTGACCTCCATGGGAACTCCCTCGGCTTTTCTCCTGGTCCTCTCTCTGAATTGGCCTCGAATTCACAGTCTGCGGGGGAACGTCCTTCTTATCTGCCACCCTACGCTCCTTTGCCACCCCCATCACCGCCCTCGTCACAAACCTTTATGCTCTCATTGGATGATGGTAATGTACATTCGAAAGAAAACTGTGTGGAGGCATCCCACAACCAAGAGCAACTCTAGCTAGAGTGTGTTTCGTCCCTAAGCCTACAGAATTCAATTTCAATTATTCAGGAATTTCTCTTTGTGGTCCGGCGGGACGTGGATGATCTCCTGTTCAAACTAGAGCACTTGGACAGGCATGCTGCGCAGATTGAAACAATGATCAAAACTCTCCTCCATTCTCTGCATCCTTCATACTCTGGCCTCAATGCTTCTACTTCTCCAGGGGTGGTTTTCGCTCCATAACTCTAGGGAAAGGATGTATAGTGCGAGAACGACACATCACAGACGGTCGTGGAAACTCTGCATGGCACACATGCAATGGATTTTGACCGCATGCACGCCCACCACACACCGTGACAGGTCGCAAGAGTACAAGTGTTTGCATGCATGTTTTCTTTTTACAATTGTCAGTCTTGTCTGGAACGCTCAGTCTTTGATGTGGGTGTTTGGAATTTTTTCTTTGATGTGTTGGCTAGTGAATAGACCTGGCCCAACCCACTAGAGTCGTTTTTGTGATAAACAATCTATTTTTAAGTTCAAATGCTTGATTAGGCCGAATTGGTTTCCCCACGGGGTGATTCTGGCGAATATGTTAAAATTTCTATATCATATCTAGCCTGATGTGGGTCTGAGTTGGTTTCCTCTTGAGGCAACTCAATACTCCAACAACTTGAACTCAGGATGATACTGTAATTTTGTTCACAACATGTAATATATACATCTTACTTACAAAAAAAAAAAAAAAACTACTTATAGTGATTCACTTTTATACTTGAACTAAAATACACTTTATAATGGAGCATGAACGTTTTCCAAAATGTAACAAAAAGAGAGCCTTGAACTTAAGACCTCTTACTTAATAAGGCAACTTTTAACCAAATGGGATACAAAACATATTGCATTGTTTAGAAAGAGGATTGTTATTTCTGTTGTTGTTGTTGTTGTGGAAGACGACCTTGGAGAGCATGCTAAAAAAAAACTCTTTTCACACAAGAAAAAAATTTCTCTTCTCGATGACAACAAGGATTAGATCTCGATTAGCTTACCCAAAAAATGAACATTTTCCTATTTGTTTCTAATTTGTCGAAATCGCATAGGGAGCGGGGAAAAGAGAATACGTAGATCTAAAAGAGTAGCAACCTGGAAATAAATAATATATAACAGAAATAAAACCAAAAATAATACTCTGCAAAAATTAAAAAAATGCGTATTCAAGCTTTATACCTCCGGATCTGACTAAAATGGCCGTATCTTGGGAAAACAAAAACCTTTTCGAGTGAAACGAAAAGTGTTCTTGATTGGAACGAGAACTCTGGACACAATGGAATAGTCCTCTCAGCTCATAAATGTATGGAAATGATAGAAAAGGAGATGAAGAGACTCGGCTTCACGACCTCGATCTACAACAGGAGCGGGTACTTAAACAAGCTCTGATACCATGTTCAACAACATAGGTATTCCAAATGAGGATGAACACCTTTAGTAACCGCTCACATAACCAAATCAAATATCAACACACCAATGTTTTGATGTGGTAAAACCCCGACGGGGAAAAATCCACGGCCCCAGCCAATGCGACCACTTGGAGCAGTTTATTAATGCAAAAGAAAAAGATTATAGATAGATTTTACAAAAGATTTTCTCACAATCGATCATTGACAAATGACCCTCCATTCTATTTAAATAGAGATCATGGACCAATCGGGTGTTAAGCCATAGATCAATGGTTATTATGATCGAGGATAATATGAACAGTTGGATCACTCTATGGCAAGAACATATCGTGACCGTCGGATTTCCTAACTACAAATTCATACTAATGCATACTAAAGAAAGACACGAAGAAACACACTTTTACCTAACAACACATTAGACCAAGTAGATCTTAACTAACTCTTAAGTGTCTAAATATCCTAACATTTTTTAAGAACATAGAAAAAGTTAGACACTTCTTCTATAAGATTAAAACCCCACACACTCTCAACTACTTCTAACACCCTACCTCCCTAACCTACTTCTATCTTCCATCCCTACCTTCCTCTACTGGACTATCCTAGAGCGTCAACTATATTGACCTAACTCTAGATAGAACTCGTAAGCAGAAGTGCCAACTGTCTTGACCAAGCTTTCTTAGCTGGAAACTGGAAATCATCATCACACGTCTAGGGGAGCGTGACCTAAAACTGTCCTCCCATGACTCAGGGTTTCAGAGGATACACGGTGGGAAATGTCTCCACCCCTCCTGATAGAACTAAGGTCAACACCCTATCATGGACCATAGGTGGCACTGTGTTGCTGAAAATTTTTTCATCGTATATTTAGTTTCAGGCAGTCTCACTACCTAAAAAGCATGCACTTACCCACATATCATAGAAATGCGTTTGAACCAACATAATTTAATATACAAAGATTCATACCATATTGTTTATCGGTCAATGTTCATGACATCAACCATTTATTATCATCCTAGTTTGGCTATTTCATAGCCCATTAATCCGTAGGTCAGTTATAACACATACTCATGCATATACATACACTATTAACATGTAATTGCATTTAACCATATAATTAACAAGGTATCCACGTACCAATATCTTTCAAATTCAAATTTTCAAGCTAGAACTAGGTTGGATAATATCCATCATAAATCACATAACGATAAACATTCATAGTATTTACATTCACATAGGTCCATATGTCCAAAATTTAAAGTGTATAGTGTTCCACATATAATAAGCAAATAAAGATACGATTAGACCATAAGTAATTTAGTTGTCTAAGTCAAAACAAGGTGTTACGTACACCCACTATTTGGAAAAATTCATCTCGAAGTTAAGGTAAAAAGTGAGGGATATTCTCGTAGCATGGTCTATGTATCCTCCCAAGTAGTAGATCTTGTGCCATACTGGTCCCACTAGACCTTCACTTGATTAAAAATACATTGACGCTAATAATACATTAATCGCGGCTACCCCTCTTTAGAAAACCTCCATTGTGTCCAAACTCAAATTTCATTACCACTGTGATTTAGTTAGTGTTAAGACACACTTCTCTTAGAAGTTTATTCTTTCCAAACTACATGTAGATTTCTAATATTTAAAGTATAGCTTGCTAGTTTGACTACCAGTTAAAACCGTAGCTCTTTATTAATTTTCTTGTTAAGTTTTTTATATTGAGATTTATATAAATTTCATTAAGTTGTGCATATAATCTCACATGTAATACCTTGCTAATTAACCAATTACTACTAACTTGTTTATCACTCTCACTTGAGTGACACAATACATATTCCATCGCAAAAGTTTCCCATGCTTAGGAACATTGATTAAGATATTCCTAATTAATCATTATGTGAAATAGTTGTTTCATTGACTCTTTAGTCATTATTATTAATCAGTGACCTTCTTGTTAAGTTAAATAGATTATATCTTGATAATGAAATGATGAGTATAATATTCTCTTCATCACAATCGAAGCACAATAAGTTCTCTACCTACAAGAGTATTACAAGAACATACATGCTTTGAAGGGCACCATGTCTATCATGTCTTAGTGAGCATATCTAGATGAAAAATAAATTTCTTACTAGGGTCTATTCCACATTCTATAATTACTTGTCTTAAGGACTTATTTTCTCACGATTTCTTTTCATACGTCTCAACTTTATATCCTTTATACCTACATGACACTTACCAAGTTTGGCCTCTAGCCCTTGTTGGTTGCATCACTAACACTTTTCAAGTTTCTTCATCTTACTACGAAATAAGTTCATTAGTGGGATGAACATTCCCATTGTTTATCACTCAGCTTGTAGAATGGTTTCCATCAAGTAATAAGTAAATTTTCCCTTAAGTGAACATCATAAATCTTATGTTGAGCATGCATTTCTTCTTCTCTCTCTTTTATTTATTTATTTATCTACAAGGTCTTCACTCAAGGTGGGGGTATATAGTAATTTATTTAGTCACTTGTACTCACTACAATATTTCCTTAGTAATTAACTCAAATTGACTTAACAAATCAATGCATAACTAAGAACAAGTTGTGTTAATATTACATCAACCATTAGAAATTCGTCCAAATTTCTTACCACAACCCACGATGTAATAAAACATATCATCACAAAATTTCCATTATCATTCTGAACTCAAGTTTTTTGTTCACAACATAGGACATTATGGTATCACTTAGGCTTTCATTATATTATTACTCCTTGAAATATTTTCTAGATTTCATTAACATTTCTTATACTATATTGTTTTATTTAGTATTCCTTTTACACATTTCCATCTTCTATTACATTTGATACCATTTTTTTAAACACATCATCATTTCTTAACTTAAAGAATACTTTATATTATTTATACACTCATCATATTATTATTTCAATATCTCATAAACCTTTTATTGCTTACTCCAATCAAATACTCTCTCTTACTTTTGTAGAATACAATCCATTTACCACTTGCGTAGCACACTTCACTATGTTTAATCAACTATTATCATTTTGTTCTTCCATATACTACATCATATTGCTAGTTCATACATTTTCAATCCACCTTGAACTCAATTCTAACTCCATATTTAACTTCCCTCATATTACCTTTCATCCACCATTCTATCTAACTTTAAACATCATTAATTTTCCCAATAATTTGTGTTAATTCCTTCATAATTACTGTAACGTCCCCAATGCTTACGTATACAAGCGAAGCATAAAGTACATTTTTTGTTTGTTTGTTTTAAGTAGGAAGGAAATGACGAAAACAGTTGAACCACACAACTTGATGATGAACACAAGCACACATATCAGGAAACAGACAACTACGACTCCATGCACTAGCACAAGAGCAACTGGGCAAAACATGCGTAAATCAAAAGATAGAAACGACTACCCACCCGACACAAACATGACAATGCCTACAAGCTAAAGGACAACATCCACCATCTCGACACAACGACCTTGACTACCAGTAACTAGAACCTCGATGGCATGCAACCAAACACATAAAGGAGTTACATCCCAAGTACCAACAACAACTACAACAAACAAACGCCCCCAATGGGTAGCACAAACTACGACCAAGTTATCCTTCGCCTCTATCTGTTAGGGCGCACAATGATCCCCTCCTCAAGAATCATGCGGTCACCCGGTGATAGGCGCGACACAACTGTGGTGCAACAACATAATTGGACCCTCAACACAAGCCAAAATCAACGCGCTAGGAGATCAAGTTAACTTTCTAACCCTTGACGACTAACCCTAGCACCCAATTGACAAGTCAACAAGACAACTATGACTTTCACACAACAAAATAATTTCCTTGTGCAAAAAAATCAAAATGTACATATTAAATGATTATTATTAAACAACAGTTCGTTGCAACTATATTCCAATTCCCAAAGTTAGATAAGTAGAAATCGCTTTCCTTTAAAACCGAAACTAAATTGTTATCTTATGAAGTTGCTGTCTTTTAAGACTCGAACTGTACACCGAATAAAATAATTTAAGTGAAATTGAACACCAAGTTATTCACATAACAATAAATCGATTACAAGTAATTGATGTGACCTATCAATCCAATATATCGTTGGCATGTAAGCCGTTGTCACATAATTCACAATCTTAACAATAAAAGAAAAGACGAGGAAAACACTATAATCACTGTCTAAATAAAGGAGATACTGTATCTATATAAAAACACTATCGACCATCCATTTGTTGTCTAAAAAGGTAGGATATCCTAGTGTAAAGAATTATAAAATATATTAGTGATCTCTAAAAGTTATTGTGTAAAATATACAATGAAACTAAGACTATCACTTCACATATTACAGACTGTCTATTACATTCACAATTAAAACACTGTCTATAATATGCTACCAATCAATAAATCACTAACAACATTAATTCTCTATGATATATTGCAAACATTGCTGACTAAAATAAACCAAATCATTGTCTAACATTACCCAAATTTGTTGTCTACAATCACCCACGCTATTTAATAAATCCGATGTCTTCGAAACAAGATTGACCAATAAAAAGGAATTTAGCGAGAGGTTAGATATGTATGTCCGTCATGATATAATATCGATGTCTTTGATTATGCATAACATATGTAATAAAAATTATTGTCAAAGTATAATGCTTATTTTCCAATAAGAAAATCATAAAAATATAAATTTATTTGCTGTCTTTAATGAATCATAAAAATATAATGCTTATTTATTATTGTCTTTAAATAAAAATATAATGCTTATTTATTGCCGTCTTTAAATACAAATATAATGCTTAATTGTTTGCTGTGTTTTATCAATGGGAATGCCCATACATTAAAAACAAAATGCCCAAGCATGGATTTGCTGAGTCTTATCACTGAGAACGCCCAGGGATTAAAAACAAAATGCCCAGGCACGGATTGGCTGAGTTTTATCACTGACAACACCTAGACATTAAAAATGAAATGCCCAGGCATGGATTGGATGAGTTTTATCACAGAGATCACCCAGACATTAAAAACGAAATGCCCAGGCACAGATTGGCTGAGTTTTATCACAGAAAATGACCAAACATTAAAAACGAAATTCCCATGCACATATTGCCTAAGTTTTATCACTGAGAACACCCAAACATTAAAAACGAAATGCCGAGGCACAAAGTGGGTGTAAAATGAGCTGCATTTGGCCAATTAAAAACGCATGGTAAAATTCACCATCAATATAATAAAACACAGAGAAACATTCGTGGTTGAAAGTGTTGAAACACAAAGGATATTTTCAATTAGATCTAATAAAACCCAGAGGAAAAAAAATTTGAGGTTTAGTGTATTGAAACGCAGAGTAAAATTGCCATCGGAAATAATAAATCGCAAAGTAAACGATGGATTAAAGGCGCAGATCTATTCTCCATCGAACTGTAAATAATTGAAGAGGAAAAATTTCATGGTTGAATACTTGCAGTGAGAAAAGATGAACAATACATAGAGGTATTCAATTGCAAGAAGGCGCAAGACAATCATTCAACCAAGAATAATCAATAGGGGTAGACAACTGGGCAAAAACATCCTTCTCTCATCATCCACGCATAGAAAATCATGGAATTAGAATCTATAGGTCTATTAACACCAAAGTGACAACCGTCGATTAAGCTCCTAGGTGTAAGACAATCAATCAACCAGGAACAATCAACATGGGTAGAGAGTTGGGAAAAAAATCCTTCGCTCATCATCCACGCATAGAAAAGAAGGGCATCAGAATCTATAGGTCTATTAACACCGAAGTGAAAACCGTCGATTCATCTCCTAGGCGATTGCTCAGGCATGTACTGATGATCTAGGGATGAGGATGAAAGATAAAGCACAATCTGTAGCACACCCATTTCGAAACTCTGGGCTTATTCGCACTCTGATACCAATTTGTACACACCATTTGTACAAAGCTCATACGGATATCATATATTCCATGCATTTAAACAAATAAACACATTTAACTCAGAGTAAAACATATCATTACTGTGATAATTAAACAATCCATAGCATTCCATATTAATTCATTTACACAGCGGAAAACACGATAACATTTACAATGGGGACATGATAAAATGTGATAAACATAGTTAGACACTTATCTTGTAACAATGGTGGAATCCACCAACCAAATG
>JASDQU010688220.1:148615-159438 GCA_032191745.1 Picea mariana
GGACCTTGAGGATGCAGAGGCATCGATGGAACCCCTTGGACTCCGGATCGAGTCAGGGAGTGTGCCTTTGGGGTTTGATTGTTTTACTGTGATATTAGTGCATCTAACTGGGTGATATGATATGGATATGTTTTGACATGATTTGTTGATGATGCAGGCTGACAATAGCTTGCCGACCAGACTCACATATGGAGTAAAAGGGACACACACAACTACCAGAGAGGTTGAGGGAGAGGTGTGGACAACATCCCTACCACAACCTACTAGCACTCCCATCGTGGCTCTAACTGTAGGTTAACGATTAGCTAGTTCGAGAGGACCCACGATGTCGTGAGGGCAGACTGCGATAGTCGCTCACGATGATTCTAAGGGGCACGCAATAAGGCGGGGGAATTATTCCTTAGAATCCCTTAGTCTCCCACAAGTTCACCTGGCGGAGTGTTGACTCTAGGGGTTATTGATGTCTACCAATCAATCAAGAGGTGAGTGGCACCCTTGGAGCATGTAGTGCGTCTTGAAGGGCACGTCGCACAAGGGAACAGATGAGGCAAGTGGCACCCTTGGAGTACCTAGTGCATCTTGAAGGGCACATCGCATTGATGATGATAGAGGGATGAACCTAGATGGCCCTAAGGAAAATAACAGGTTAAGAAATTTTAAAACAATTTCCCTAATTAAAAGTCGTCCAGTACAAAATCTAAGTTCTAAGTCTAAAATTTTGCTAGAGGTAAAATTTTGTCTACCTTTAAAAAATAAAATAATAAAAATAAAATAAAAATAAAAAAATAAAATAAATAGATAAAATAAAATAAAACAACAAAATTTAAAATAAAGACCACTTAAGTAATAATTATGGTCTTCATAAAATTTTGTAACATGAAGGGAGTAAGAAATTAAATTATTCATAAGAAATAAAATTTGTGGATATAAAAAAGTAAAGAGGGAATTAATTATTTTATCTTTTGATAATTAAAAAAAAAGAAGATACTAAATTAATGATAAAATGGAAAAGGGGTTATATTCCACACTTTCCTTTTTGAGTTCTAAGTAAAAGGGGAAAGAGGGAAAATAAAAAAAATAGGAAACTAGGGAAAGGAGGTAACATAAAAAGGTAAAAGTGGAACTTAAGGGAAAAATCGGGAAGTCAACTTAGTAAAGAATCTACATTTAAGAGATTTCTAATTTTAAACTGAATTAGGAATTTCATAATAGGGAAAGCCTTTAAAACCTGTAAGGGAATCTAGGGACATCTAGGAGTGATTCTAGGAGTAACTGTAGGTGGGTGAGGGAAATAAAGATAATTGCTTAATTAAAGCAATTAATTTATGGAGGAATGTAGGGGATGGGTGACACTTGTACAAAGAAGAATTTTTAGGATTTTATTTTTAAAAACTTTAATTACATGAGATTTTAGGAAAGAGAGGAAGTGGGAAATTCTATATAATGAAGGAAGGAGAAGGAGAAAGGATCATCTTTTGTTTACGTAACGTTACGTTGCAGAAATATCGATTTGATTGATTTACTTGTGGGAGTTGGGATTTCCAGCTCGAAGAGGAGTGGTATCTCGGCCTTGGGGGCGAGTTTGGAGCTAGACGAAACCTATGGATAGTGTGTGTGGCCCCCTTACGGCTCGGTCGGCTAAGGGGGAGTAAGAGTACCCCTAGCATTGGCTGGGAGGTATCGGTGAGGTCTCAATGGTCGGCGAGTGGGAGTTGCACGGAGCGTGGATGACACTCGGAGTAGGCGAAAAGGCAATGGTATTCTTCTTTGTTGAACGATAGAATGTTGTAGGATTTATGATTTAGATCTGCATGTGTATTGGGTAGGTAAACTGATTGTCTAGTTTCTTTTCTGAAATTTGTATAGCCTAGCCGAATGATTGGTTGATTGATTTCCATGACCTTCGTATTCCCGCATGTCGTGACCACTTTGTGTGTTGATTGTGACCTTGAGATTGTTATCCTTCGTCCTTATATCACCAGTCCTCGCCTGAGTAGTCGGCCAGGAGCCTGAGCTACGGTCGTCGCCTTAGCCTTAAAAGACCTATGGATCTCAATGCCCTGCTTTTCTGTGCGAGGATGGTGAAGCAAAGGAGAACCTTCAACTGTCGACCTCTGTGGATGTCCCTGCCTGATTGTTTGACTTACGTCCTTTAGTACGACATTGGATTTGGATTGTCTTGCTTCCTTGTTGTATATTTTCTGCGCCTCGACTGATTTAATCCCTGTGATCCTTTCGATGAGTCATCCTTAAGGCCCTAGAATTTTCTTATTGTTGTCAACATTATCCTCTCTCTGCTATGTGTTTCACCTAGAATTTGACTGCCTATTCCTCCATTAGATAGTTGGACAACAATAACACAATTTACAAATAGTAATTATAGATATAGGCATTTTCCTACAGTCTGTTGAATTGTGTACAGACAACGTCCATAACTGTTTAGAGATGTATCTACATGATGGTATAACCCATGTTATGCAACCACGAATTACTTAATAGCTGTGTATTACCTGCAACGATTTTGCCCTGATGACTGTGTTTTTTTTAAATAACCGGTAGACGACCGCGAGCGATTGAGAGCCATAGCTTATGCCCAACAATTCTTGGTTATTGTTCTTCTAAATTCTATGAGTAGGGTTTTATTTCTATCGTGGAGTCAACATCAATTCTTAATGCGTGCACAAGGTTACCATGTTCTGGTTTTTGCACAACTATACATTCCTAAATTGTGTTATTGTAATATATGGTCCGACACAACGATATATAATTGATTGTGATATTAAATTCTGTCAAGGCGCCCACCTTAGGCAATGTTAAAGTTATTTTTAAATTTATGATTGCACAACAACTTCGTAATGATTTTGATTGATGCCGACGATGGCAATTTTGGTGACAACAACTTTATTGCTTGTGACATACTTACTCTTAGACAACGATTTGGATACTTGATTGATGCTGCGATTGCCTTGATAATGCCA
This sequence comes from Picea mariana, assembly GCA_032191745.1. NCBI lineage: Eukaryota > Viridiplantae > Streptophyta > Pinopsida > Pinales > Pinaceae > Picea > Picea mariana. The sequence continues at coordinate 151,594 of JASDQU010688220.1, forward strand.
GTTGGAATTGCGTTGTTACCTTAATGAATGAATTTGTCTCTGCTCGATGAACTCTGCAGGCCTTGCGATTTAACGCTGGTAGCGTTTGTTTTCATTCTGGGAGGTTTTCTCCGTCTTCCTGTCTATTACCCATCGATTTTATTATCTTATAATTTTTTTTTAAAAGATTTGTTCATATTAAGTATAATAATTTTATAAATAATTAAATAAAAATGAAAAATGTTAACAAGAAATGAAACCTACTCTTCAAGAATTGCTTGAATTATTTCAGATCCTTCCCATCGCTTGAACATGAAGAGCTTATGAGCATTCCTCTTTCACTTTACTTGGCTCGGCTGAGATTCGAAACCTTGACCTAATATCTCCTGCAGTTTTAAACTTTTCTACTGGGAAAATCTAATCATGATTTTTTGAAATGCTTTTGATGTATATTAATATGACGCTTCTTTAATGTTGATGAACACATCATACCATGCTTCATCATCCAAATTAAAATCCAACGGTGGAGTATTCTTTCGGATCATCCTTCAATAGATCTATTGAAGCTGTGATGAATATAATGTTCTTAGAAAGCATAAATGCGAATGCTACTTATGCTTAGAAGTCTCTCCTATAGATAAAATCAATCCCTTTTAAACACGGCTAGTGACTAAAATAGAATGTAGTTGGGCACCGGCTTACATGCTAATTTCAGCACAACTTATAATAATTTTACCCTAAAGTTACAAGTCTCTCATGTCATGTCAACTCTGTAAAAACAAGAAAACTGCTTTTTGGATTTAATTTTGATTGTCATAATTTTAATTTTGATTGTTATTTGGATTTAATTTTGATTGTTTAACAAAAAAATGAATAATCAAATTTGAACAAATCCAATTTGAACAAATTTGTCTACTTCCCATCGATTTTAACCTTTTGAATAACACCTTCATGATCATAGAGTGGAAGCGATTGATATGGCAAAGATGTCAGAATAGGATGCAGTAATGGTAGCGCGGTTCCAGGTTGGTTCTGAATTTCCTAGGTAAGGGTGGCGTGGCCATTTTTGTATCAGTGCATGGCTTTAATGGAGGAGGTGGTGACTACAGCTGTAATTACACTAGCTAGCGTACCCACCTTTTGTAATTATAACATTGCTATAACAGTTAATTTGATTAATATTATTAAATCATTTTAAAAAGGGGTTTGCCTTAGTAGAATTGTTTTACCAGGAAAGCTTAATCCTGACCCTTTTTCTTTTAAAAAGTTTTATCCCAGCTCAAGGTGCCTCTGCATAAAACAAGCAAGTTACCCTTCCGACTTTATTATATTCAATAAATAAGGTGATCAAATGTAGTATAATTAAAACACCTTTACTAATTTATAATTGAGACCTATGCCAAGACAAGAATAAATAAAATGAATAAAAGAAGGAATCTGTATGTTTAGAACTGGACTAGATTAGGTGCATATCTACCTCAAATTTTGTCATAGATGAACTGTGCACCATATTAAGAATATCTTCAAAAATGAAAAATGAACAGAAAATTGTTGGAGTCATGGTTATGTAGCTCTTAATTCATTTTACTTCTTGAATTAATTGATATTTATTATGCATCTTGGTATGTATGGACATGCAAGGGTGTAGTTACCTCTTCCACCACTAAAAATGTTAGCTACAGTTGAATTAATGAATGATTAATTCTGCGCCTTGAAGTAAAATAGATGACGAACCTTGGCACCTTGATTTCAAAATAAAGTTGATTACTTTGAGCACGAACTTATGTTGTTTATGATGGATTTAGTAATCAAATTCTCTTGCACCTTGGAATTTATGCGTTGTGTGACTGAATCATAGAAAACTATCGCGCATCGATCATCGTTGATGTTGTTGTCTTAGCATTTTAGTTTTGGTCTTGATTGCGTCGGGCAGGAAGTAGACACCTCCTTGTTCCTCAGAACAATCGCCAACCCTGAGACCTTAAATGGTAAAAATCGATGGGAACCTGGGCTTGAGTGTTGCTTATGTGTCCTGGAGGTCCTAACCATTGTAGGGTAGGATGGGTGGGTAGTCATTCTTGTTTTGTAAGGTCGTCAGGTTGTGGTTGCGAGAGTTGCTTGCATAGTGTTCATTGTCGTATTGCATTGTTGAGTATAATGTCATGTTTACCTTCATACAGACACACACACAAAAAAAAAATTACACTTGTTAGGAGAGACTTGATGTCATGATGAACGAGAGGTTTGTTACATATGGTATCGGAGCAGGTTCAACCCGTGCCTTGGGATTGCTACGACTTTCATTGATGTGAATGATTGATTATACTGTTGTTGATCGAGTTGACTTGTGTGCGTGCAGGTAATCATGGTTAGAGGATGCCACGGAGGCAGACGACAGGGTGCTAGTGGAGGAGGCATGACGCCTCCAGTAGCATGCACACCTGAGGAGTCTAACCCCCAGGGAGACGAGCAGGTCTCGAACAGGAGCAGATAGCAGTTGGCGATGTAGTCGGAATGATGAGAGCTTTTCAACACATGTCTGAGGCACTGATCAACCATTTGGACAGAGATGAGGCCAGGGCGTCGGCACCCGCTGAGGTTCTACCACACGTTCTAGTCAGTACTAGTAGCATTCACCGTGAACTCGAGAAGGTCAAATTTCCCGAGTTCTTTGATGCCCTGGATGGCGTAGCCGCTGAGGCATGGTTGGAGAATATTGCGATGTGCTTCACACTTCGCGATTATACCTCCAACATGAAGGTCTGCATGGAAGTCTTTCAACTGAAGGGGAGTGCTCTTCTATGGTGGAAGACGCTCCTACCACAACTAAACATCGTCATCGAAGACGTGTCATGGGAACTGTTCGAGGAACGGTTCCAAGAGAGGTACCTTTCAGAGGAATTCATTGAGCGCCAGCTTAATGAGTTCAACGTCTTACGACAGGGAGGTCGTGTGGTGCCCGAGTACGAGGCTCATTTTTTGGAGTTGCTCCGGTATGCTTCGCACCGTAACACTGAGAAACTTAAGGTCAACAGGTTCGTGTTCGGCCTTAACGGCAGCCTGCATGTAAAGGTTAGGATTTTGATGCCTCAAACCTTGCATGATGCCATCCATAAGGCCCTCATAGCAGAGGAGGAGCTTATCAGTGGGGGTCAGACCAGGACTCCAGCGAGACCAGCAAGGCGGGTTTCATTTGGAGCACAGCAGCATCAGACACCAGCCAGACATACGTCGAGATATCGTGGCTTCTAGAGGGGATCCACTTTCACTACACCTCGTCAACTGACGCCTTAGCGACAGCCACCTTATCGGGGACCACAACATCAGTAGTAGTGTCGCCCGCAGTAGCGACAGTTTAGGCCTATTCAGCAGAACAGACCAGGGTTCCAGGCCGATGGGTCGTCATCTTCTACCTCGGGTACTAGGACTACTGGGCCGAAGAAGGGGTGTTGGACGTGTGGTGAGCCACACTACCAGTGCGACTACCCTGCGGAGAGGACAAGAGCATCCGGATCAGCCGGACCCACTACCGTAGGAGATATGGGCAAGGCCCAAGAATTCATGCAACGGTGAATAACCGCCAGGCAGAGCACCAGTTGACTGTGCTCGAGATGACAGGTACCGTTGTTGACTAGACCCTTAGTATTTTGATAGATCCCGGTGCTACCGAGAGTTTCATTTCTGGTGCAACGATAAAAAGGATTAAGGTAAAGGTAGTCGAACAGGACGAGTTTAGCTTCGTAGAGATGGCTTCGGGAGCCAAACAGAAGGTTGGAGGAAAGGTTACGAGTTGTGTCCTTAACCTAGGAGAGTTTGTCACCAGGTCCAACTTGCACGTCACAATCTTAGGATCGTATGATGTCGTGATTGGTATGGACTGGTTGGAATTGCATGAGGTGATACTCAACTGTAAGACAAAATGGTTGAGCTTGGTCGATGACGAGGGACAAAGACGTGTGATTATAGGATGGAACTAGGGAGTTTCCATGAGGTTCATCTCTTCCTTACAACTATGGAAGAGTATATGCAAGGGGTGCAAGATTTATGCAATCCTTCCGTTAAACGAGAAGGGAGTAGCGAAAGGTCTAGAAAACCTTCCGGTGGTGAAGGAGTTTGCGGACATATTTCCAGAGGAGTTACCTGGGATGCCGTCGCAGAGGGAGTTGGAGTTTACCATAGACCTGAAATCGGGGACTGAACTGATAGCAAGGATGCCTTATCGGATGTCAACCCTGGAGTTACAAAAGTTGAAATGCAACTAAAGGAGTTGCTGGACCTGGGACATATACGTCCTAGTGTGTCACCGTGGGGTGCACCTGTTATTTTCATAAGAAAGAAGGACAGATCGTGGAGGCTTTGCATTGACTACCGTCAACTGAATAAGGCTACGATCAAGAATCAATATCCATTGCCGAGAATTGATGATCTGTTCGATCAAATAAAGGGTGCGACGGTATTCTCCAATATCGATTTACGATCAGGGTATCACCAGTTATGGATCAAGGAGGATGACGCCCCTAAGACCGCCTTTAAGATGAGGTTTGAAGATTACGATTTTATTGTTTTACCGTTTGGATTGACAAACGCCACAGGGGTATTTATGAGTTTGATGAATGGGGTGTTCCGCGAGTACTTGGACAAGTTCATCCAAGTGTTCATTGACAATATTTTGATTTACTCTCGTACGATGGAGGAGCCTGAAGAGCACTTGCGCTTGGTACTATAGTGTCTGTGAGAGCACAAATTGTATGGGAAGTTGTCCAAATGCTCATTTTATCAATCGAAGATTCACTACTTAGGGCATGTCATCTTCGACGAAGGCATCGCCATGGATCCAGCCAAGGTCGAGGCTATTATGGAATGGCCTGTGCCTATAAATGTCCCGGACATGCGTAGCTTCATGGGTTTAGTAGGATACTATCGACGGTTCATCGAGGGATTTTCAAGGATAGTAAATCCGATCACGGAGTTGCAGAAGAAGAACAAGAAGTTTGTTTGGACTGAGAAATGTGCGGAAGCATTTCAGAGGCTCAAGGAGTTGTTGACAACAACACCGATACTAAAGGTCCCGGATATGGACGCAGATTTCTTGGTATGCACTGACGCATTCAAGGAAGGCTTAGGCGGACTCTTGATGCAAGACAGGCGGGTGATTGCTTACATTTCGAGGAAACTTAGAAGGCACGAGGAGAACTATGTGACGCACGATTTGGAGTTGTTAGCCATCGTATATGCCTTGAAGGTTTGGAGACACTACCTTGTTGGATGAAAATTTGAACTAAAGACTGATCATTGTGGACTACAACACATATTTACGCAAAGTGACCTAAACGCACGACATCGACATTGGTCACAATTTCTTAGCGATTACGAATTTAGATTACTTACATAAAGGGAGAAGTGAACCAAGTGGCGGATGCTTTGAGTCATAGACCATGCATCTTTTCAGTGTTGCCTCTTCAGACGAATCTACGTGAAAAGATTCTAACTTTACAGTGTGACGATGACTGGTACAAAGAGGTCGAGGGTTTTATCAGAAAAAACACAATGATGGTACCACGATATGAGGGATTTTCATTTAATAGTGATGGTTTATTGAGGTTTAAAAGTTGGATTTACGTACCGCCAAACGACGAGTTGAGGATGTTGATCCTGAGTGAGGCTCATAGAGCAGTTTACATGGCTCACCTGAGAGTCATGAAGATGAGGGTAGACCTTAAACCCTTATTCTTCTAGAAGGGAATGAAGGTCGACATTGTCAACTATGTGGCCAGATGTCTAGAATGTCAGCAGGTAAAGGCTGAACATAGACACCCAACATGATTACTATAACCACATGTTATTCCGGAATCGAAATGGGAAGTGATTTCGATGGATTTTATTGTTGGATTGCCATTGACGGCAAGGAGACATGACTTGATTTTCATAGTAGTAGACACTCTGACGAAGAGTGCTCACTTTATTCCTGTGCGTACGACGTATCAAGAACCTGACATAGCTATAGTTTTCATCAGTGAGATTGTGAGGTTGCATGACGTACCTAAGAAGATTATATCCGATCAAGGATCGGTGTTTACTGAACGAGTTTCCAAGAGGCCTTGGGAACCCAACTTAACTTTAGTATGGCATATCACCCAGAGACTGACGGGCAGACCGAACGAACAAACCAAACCTTGGAGGACATGTTGCGTATGTACGTGATGGACCGACAAAAGCACTGAGAAGAATTCTTGCCACTAGTGGAGTTCGCTTACAACAACAGTTACCAGAGAACCATTAAGATGGCGCCTTTCGAGTTTCTTTACGGGCGACCATGTCGGATGCCTTTGAGTTGGGATCGGCTTGAGGATAGGGTCCTGGTGGGACCAGAAGTGATCCAATAAATGGAAGAGAAAATGCAAATAATAAGACAAAGGATTAAAGAAGCGTAGGATCGACATAATAGTTATGCCGATGCGCACCGTGTTGACTGTAGTTATGAGGTCGGTGATCGAGTCTTCTTGCGGGTTAAACCACATAAGATTTCGATCAAGTTTGGGAAGGGAGCTAAACTCTCTCCTCAGTTCGTGGGACCTTTCGAGATTGTGGAGAAAAAGGGGCCCGTGGCCTATCGACTATCCTTGCCTGATTCTTTGAGGCGTATGCACGATGTTTTTCATGTATCTGTTTTGAGACATTATATTAGTGATCCTACACATGTTATTGACATGAGTTCCTTGCAGGTATCGAACGAGGGAGTGCTCAGGACTGAGATGGTCCACATCTTGGATCATCGTGTTCGACAGCTACGACGCTGAATGATAGATCAGGTCAAGGTCCAGTGGGACAAATATAGTTCTCACTCGGTGACCTAGGAGGACGCATATTATATGCGCCAGCAGTTTCCATTTTTGTTTGATAGATAGACATATGATACTTTGATACACTTTATTTCAACATATATATTGTGAAATTTCAGGATGAAGTTTAGAACAAGAGGGGGTGTATGTAACATCCTGCTTCGGGGCACTGAGCAACTTATTCTTTGAGGACACTTGCTCGCAAGTGATCCAGATTATTATGCTATTAAAAATTTTGACTTTGATTACGATGCATTATGGGTTGATGACATGTTGTTTTACTACATTGACATAGACATGTGCTATTGACTCGGTTTTACTGAGTGTGCAAGGTTTTGGACCTTGAGGATGCAGAAGAATCGATGGAACCCCTTGGAATCTGGATTGAGTTAGGGAGTGTGCCTTTGGGATTTGATTTTACTATGATATTAGTGCATCTGACTGGGTGATATGATATGGATATGTTCTGACATGATTTGTTGATGATGTAGGCTGACGATAGCTTGCTGACCAGACTCACATATGGAGTAAAGGGGACACACACAACTACCAGAGAGGTTGAGGGAGAGGTGTGGACAACAACCCTGCCACAACCTACTAGCACTCCTGTCGTGGCTCGAACCGTAGGTTAACGATTACCTAGTTCGAGAGTGTTAGAAAAACAGGACCGTGGAGCAATAAAATAAAACAAATGCAGAAAAAAAACACAGAAGACACACAATACAAAAGAGACACAGATTTACGTGGTTCACCCAGTGTGGGCTACATCCACCAGAGAAATTGTCAGGTCCTTCCTTTATTATTATCCAGCAAATGAAGGGATACAACCTACAGCAAAACCCGCTGTAACTTCCTCTTCTTTCTCTCACAGTCTCCTCTCTCAGAATACAATATTCACCATCATCCATTTTCCCTCATAAAAGAGGGTTGCCTTCTAGGGAAAAAAACCCTAACATAATCTCTACCGTTAGATCTGCGACCTTATAATGAACGGTCCAGATTTACAATGAAATTACAATATACTTTT
>JASDQU010688220.1:159538-176593 GCA_032191745.1 Picea mariana
TGTTAGTCCAAATGGTAAAACAGTAAACTTGTAATGTCCAAACCTCGTCTTAAAGGCGGTCTTAGGGACATCATATTCCTTAATCCATAGCTAGTGGTATCCTGATTGCAAGTCGATCTTCAAGAACACTGTTGCGCCCTTCATTTGATCGAACAGATCATCAATTCTGGGCAATGAATATTGATTCTTGATCTTGGCCTTGTTCAATTGATGGTAGTCAATGCAGAGCCTCCATGATCCATCCTTCTTTCGTATGAAAATAGCAGGTTCACCCCACCATGACACACTAGGATGTATCAATCCCAGGTCTAGCAACCCCTTCAGTTTCATTTTCAACTCTTGTAAATCTCGGGTCGACATCCGATAAGGCGTTCTTGCTATTGGTTCAGTCCCTGGTTTTTGGTCTATGGTAAAGTCAAATTCCCTCTCCGGCAGCATCCTGGGTAACTCCTCTGGAAAGACATCTGCAAACTCTCTCACCACCATAAGGTGTTCTAGACCTTCCACCACCCCCTTCTCTTTTAATGCAAGGATCGCATATAGCTTGCACCCCTTGTGCATTCTCTTCTGTAGCTGTAAGGAAGAGATGAACCTCGAGGAAACTCCCTGGTTCCATCCTACAATCACATGTCTATGTGCCTTGTCATCAAAAAATCTCAACCATTTCATCTTACAGTTGAGCATTGCCTCATGCGATTCCAACCATTCCATACCAATCACGACGTCATAAGATCCTAATATCATGACGTACAGGTTGGCCCTGGTGACAAACTCTCCCAGGTTAAGGATACATCCCGTAACCCTTCCTCCAACCTTTTTTTTGGCTCTTGAAGCCATCTCTATGAAGCTAAACTCATCCTGTTCGACTGCCTTTACCTTAATCCTTTTTAGCGCTGCACCAGAAATGAAACTCTCGGTAGCAACGGGATCTATAAAAATACTAAGGGTCTGGTTAGCGACGGTACTTGTTGTCTCGAGCATAGTCGACTGATGCTCTGCCTGGTGGTTATTCACTGCTACATGAATTTGATGGGCCTTTCCCATATCTCCCACGTTAGTGGGTCCGAATTATCCGTACGCTATAGTCCTCTTCACCTGGAAGTCGCGCTAGTAGTGTGGCTCCCCACACGTCCAACACCCCTTCTTCAACCCAGTGGTCCTGGTACATGAAGTAGAAGATGACGGCCCACCGGCCTGGAATCCTGGTCTGTTCTGATGAGTAGGCCTAAAATGTTGCTGCAGCGAACACCTTATCGGGGACCATANAGTAGGCCTAAAATGTTGCTGCTGCGAACGACATTGTTGTTGATGCTATGGTCCCCGATAAGGTGTTCGCTACTGATGCATTGATCTTCGAGGTGTAGTGAAAGTGGATCCCCTCTAGAAGCCAAGATATCCTGGTGCAATTCTGGCTGGTGTTTGATGCTACTGTGCTTCAGATGACACCTGCCTTGCTGGTCTCGCTAGAGTCTCAGTCTGACCCCTGCTGATAAGCTCCTCCTCTACTATGAGGGCCTTCTGTATGACATCATGCAAGGTTTGAGGCAATCCTGACCTTTGCATGTATGCTGCCATTAGGGCCAAAAAAAAAACTGTTGAACTTAAGTTTCTTAGTGTTAAGGTGCAGAGCATACCAGAGCAGCTCTATAAAATGGGCCTCGTTCTCAGGCACTGTACGACCACCCTGTCGTAAGGCACTGAACTCATTGAGCTGACGCTCAATGAATTCCTCTGAAAGGTATCTCTCTCGGAACCGTTCCTCGAACATTTCCCATTACACATCTTTGACGACCATATTCAACTGTGGTAGGAACATCTTCCACCATAGAAGAGCGATCCCCTTTAGTTGAAAGACCGCAATGTAGACCTTCATGTTGGAGGTATAATCCTGAAGTGCGAAGCACATCGCCATGTATGCCAACCATGCCTCGATGGATGTGCCATCCAGGGCACCAAATAACTAAGGAAATTTGACCTTCTCGAGCTCACGGTGAATGCTACGAGTACCGACCAAAGCGCGCAGTGGAACCTCAGCGGGTGCTAGCGCCCTTGCCTCATCTCTGTTTAAACGGCTGATCAGTGCCCCAAACATGGGATTAAAAGATCTCATCATTCCGACCACATCACCAACTGCTATCTTCTCCTGTCCAACAACTTTCTCGCCTCTCTGGGGGTTAGATCCTTCAGGCGTGGATGCTAATGGAGGCATCATGCCTCCTCCCGTAGCACCCTGTCATCTACCTCTGTGGCATCCTCTAACCATGATAACCTACACGCATACAAGTCAACTCAATTAGTACATTATAATCAAATCATATCAACGAAATCCGTAGCAATCCCAAGTCGTGGGTCGAACCTGGCTCTGATACCACATGTAAACACCCCATCTGGTATGACTCCTATGATGTACAACTGGTAAAAGCACCCTTAAATTTTTTTTTTTTTTTGTGTGAGTAGGAAGGTAATGATGACATTATACTCAACCATGCAAAACGATGATGAACAAAACACATGCAACTCATGCAACAACAACATGACGACCTAACATATAAGCACATCAGCACCTAGAAGAAATGTACGACACTCAACTGACAAAGAATAAGAATGACTACCTGCCCATCCTACCTTGCAATGGTTAGGACCTCCAGGACACATAAGAAATGCTCAAGCCTAGGTTCCCATCAATTTTGACCATTTAAGGTCTCAAGGATGGCGACTGTTCTGAGGAACAAGGAGGTGTCTACATGTCACATGACACAAGCAGACCAAGACCACTAAGCTAAAGACAATCATCCTAACAACCCAACGTACCCGAAATTAATTACACAAGTAATTAGAACCCTTACAGTGAGCAACCAATCACATGGAACGTTGACAACACCACGTACAAACATTAATTAATATTAAACAACAACCCCCTCAACGGGAAGCGCAAGCTAAAAATGAATTCGTCAACAACCCAACCATTAATCAAGGCTAAAAGGGCATTATCTATGACTTAAATTGGCATTAATTACAGATCAATTAACCAGTCTAAATTCCATTAGTCAACGAGTTACCAACCAAACTTTAAAAATAAGGTAAAATTAAATAATTGCAAAATCCCAATTACTAATATCCTATTAATTTATTATACTTAGCTTAAAAAGACGTTACATTTTATATATTATCCAATAACAATAATTTTTATTTAAATCAAACCTATATCAATTTATAGCTATGGAAATTTATATTATTAAAAGATAAAGGCAAGTGTTGTTTGAACCAATCTATTCATAACAAGAAACATAAAACCACCATTCTTTTTGTCATCATATGAAAAATTCAATTCCACAACTTATTGGTGCGGAAATATTGTTAGCAGCCAAACCAATATGCCGTGTAATAGCATCTAAATCAACAAACAAGAAAACTAAATGATATGTCGTAAATCTTGATTTGAACAATTAACTATAACCTAAATCTTGATTTTAAGAATTAAAAAACAACAATAATTATTACGAACAAAAATTTACCTTTAGGTGCCTCACGACAATTGGGCAACTATTAGTGCATGCCAGAAGATCTGAACGGCATTGCAAAGAAGATTTGGTCAATGAAGGGCATAAAGACAATTGCGCAACTCTATGGGTTATAAATTAATAACTTACACTAAGCAATTAATTTCAAAAATAATATCTAATAAATTGTGTAACTATCACTATATGCCACATTATCCTAAGATCATTGTAGAGAAACTTTTATAAATGAAAAGTTGTAACATCTATTTCAGGAACCAGAAATTTGTGATGTGAATACCTCTGTAAGACTTCGATATTTGCAGCGATATTATTCAGAAGTTTCAATGAAATGAATTCATAAGTTTCAACTGATGCTGCATCGAATCTTGGGCAACCTTTAAGTATCGTTATCTAGAAAAGTAGTAATAGTGTGTAACAAATAATTCAACCAGAACTAGGAGAATATTTATTTGCATACTCTATTCATATTACTAGGCCAATATTTATTGGCTTACTCTATTGGTATTATTGAGCTTCTATTGTTCCTGTAGTTTTGCAGCTGTGATGTTTTTGTTTTATGTAAAGTGGTGGGAGGATTTAGAATGTAGCTTAAATGGCATTTTCTGGTTTTTTGCATCAGAACAGTATGGCTATCGCAACCCTAAGATATATGTTATAGCCACGAGACATAAAGCTCATACGACATAGATTCCATTCAAGAAGAAAGGTTTCACACAGATATCCCATCTTAAAACAAAAGTCATCCTTTGAATCTTGTCTAGATTTCCCCTCACTTCCAAAATTCATGGGCAGTACAACAAAGAGTCATGGGAATATTGGGAAGGCGTAGAGCCTTAACCCTCCTGAAAAATGCGGTGGGAAACGAAACTAAGATGAAAGAAATCAAATGCAAAGAGCACAAATAATCGCAGAGGTAATTACGTTTCTTAGGAAAAATTTCAGATGAACGAGGTTGAGAACTTCCTTGGGAAAACACAAAGGAGGAAATACAACTGCATGGAATCCATGAAAAAAAACAAAAACGCTGAGCAACCAGGAGAACGCACTGAGCAAGGAGTCTTCATTGAAACGTAGCAAACCAAAGTCAAATCATTGAGGGGACAAGGGAAAACTTTAAGCATAATGCAGAGGTAAAAAGGTCAAATTTAACCCAATCATCATGTGGCATCAAATCCAGCATAGACGATGAGCCGAGGGAAAATTGGTTGAGATTTCAATAACTAAACATGGTTATGACGGACGATTTAAAACCTTTGCAAACCAGAGATAAAAGATAACAATTTTAAAAAATCACAAGAACTGTAATAAATTGTTTATCAGATACAGAGATCAGATGTATTACATCGCGGGAAAGGAGTGAAGGCAAGGAATAAAAACATACAAACAATAATTCTGCCTCATAGAAGCAAAAGAGTAGGAGAGAAAAATTATGCGGTGCATTCTATTCATAAGAAAGATATAGAGTTACAATTCTCCATGAATACATAAAATGCAGGGTTAAAATCTATCCATCCCCGCATAAAAATGCAAAGTTAAAATTTGGAGATAGGAATTATAACTACGGTGGAAGTACTCATTTCAGGAAGGCACAATGACCATCAATCAAGCAAGAGAAACCACTGGGTAGATGACAAACAGGCGTGTCTTTCGCTCATCATCCTCGCACAGGAAAGCAGGGTGTTGAGGTCCATAGGTCTTTTAACGCAAAGGGGACGACCATAGATCAGGGTCCTGGTCGACTACTCAGTCGAGGACTAACGAGCTAGGGATGAAAGATAAGCAACCACAAAGGACACAATCAACACAGCGAGGTGGTCTAGACGTGTGGGAAAATGAAAACCATGGGAGTCAACAACGATCAAGCTAGTCTAAGGAAAGTTTCAGTCATCAATTTTTTTTAAAGAAACATTAGTTTACTTCTCCATTAAATAAGAAGATCCAGGCATAATCCTAATACATTCTACCATACAAAAATGAAGAGAGCATACCGTTTCCTTATCGCCTGCTCTGAATGACATTCCGGGCGCTCCGTGCAAGTCCCGCTCACCGACCGTCGAGATTTCACCATTACCTCCCAGCCAACACTAGGGGTACTCTTCTTCCCCCTTAGCCCCCCGAGCCGCAAAGGGGCCACACACTCACTATCCAAATATTTCGACTAGCGCCCAGCTCGCCTCGCAAGGCCAAGCTACCACTCCTCACCGAGTTGGGTATCCCAACTCCCACAAGTTAAATCGGTCAAGTAGATATTTCTGCAACGTGACGTTACACAAAAAAAGATCCCCTTGATCCTTCTCCTTCCTTCATTATATAGTATTTTGACTTTCCTTTCTTTCCTAAAATCTCATTTAATTAAAATTTAAAAATAAATTCCTAAAACTTCCTCTCCATACAAGTGTCCCCCATCTCCTACATTCCTCCATAAATCAATTCTTTAATTAATTAATTATCTTTATTTCCCTCACCCACCTAGAGTTACTCCTAGAATCACTCCTAGGTGTCCCCAAAATCTCTTACAGGTTTTAATGGCTTTCCTTATTATTAATTTGCTAGTTCAGTTTAAATTAGAAAGCTCTTAAATGGTAGATATTTTTCTAAGTTTGACTTTTCACTTTTTCCCTTAGGTTCCCCTTTTTCCCTTTTTATGTTTACCTTTTTTCCTAGTTTTCTAAATTTTTAGATTTTTCCCTCTTTCCCCCTTTTGTTAGAACTCAAAAAGGCCAGTGTGCAAATTAACCCTTTTTCCCCTTTCTCATTTAATTAGTATTTTAAAATTATCAAAAAAATAAAACCATTAACTCCCCTTTTTCTTTTAAAATTTATTCCAACATATTTTTATTTTTTTTAATGAATAAATTAAATTTCTTATTCCCTTTGTGTTACAAGATTCAATGAAGGTCATAATTATTATTTATGTGGTTTTTATTTTTATTATTATTATTGTTATTTTTTTTTTATAGAGAGATAAATTTTTACCACTAGCATGGTTTAGACTTAAACCTTAAATTTTCGTACAGGGCAACATTTAGTTAAGGAATTTGTTTTAAAAATTTATTAACACATTATTTGTCTTAAGGCCATCTAGGTTCATTCCTCTATCATTAACAATGCAACATGCCCTTCAGGATGCACTAGGTGCTCCAAGGGTGCTACTCGCCTTAATCTGTTTCCCTTCTGTGATATGCCCTTTAGGACGCACTATGTGCTCCAAGGGTGCCACTTGCCTCTTGACTGACTTGGTAGACATCAATAACCCTTGGATTCAACACTCCACTAGGTGAACTTGTGGGAGACTAAGGGCTTCTAAAGAATAAGGCCCCCGCCTTATTGTGCACCCCTTAGAATCATCGTGAGCGACTGTCATAGTCTGCCCTCACGATATCATGAGTCCTCTCGAACTAGGTAAACATTAACCTAAAGTTCAAGCCATGCTGGGAGTGCTAGTAGGTTGTCGGAGGGCTTTTGTCCACACCTCTCCTTCAACATCTCTGGTAGTCGTGCATAACCCCTTTACTCCACATGTGAGTCTGGTGAACAAGATATCATCAGCCTGCATCATCAAGAAATCAGGTCAGAACATATCCATATCATATCATCTAATCAGATGCATTAATATCATGGTAAAAAAATCAAACCCCAATGGTACACTCCATGACTCGATCTAGAGTCCAATCGGTTCCATCGATGCCTCTGCATCCTCGAGGTCCGAAATCCTGCACACTCAGTAAACCAAGTCAATAGCACCTATCTATGTCAATGTTGTAAAATAACACGTCATCAACCCATAACGCCTCATAATCAAAATCAAATTCTTTAATATCATAATAATCCGGATCACTTGGGAGCAAGTGTCCTCAAAGAATAAGTTCACTCAGTGCGTTGGAGCGGGATGTTACATAAACCCCCTCTTGCTTTAAACTTCGTCCTGAAGTTTCATAGTATAAATGCCAAAATACAGTGTGTCACAGTATCGTATGTCTATCTGTCAGACAAAAATGGAAACTGCTGGCGCATATCATATGCGTCCTCCCAGGTCACCAAGTGCGGACTATAATTATCCCACTGGACCTTGACCTGATCTACCATTTGACGTCATAGCTATCGAACGTGATGATCCAAGATGCGGACCGGCTCAGCCGTGAGCGCCCCCTCGTACGATACTTGCAAGGAACTCATGTCAATAACATGTGTAATATCACTAATGTAATGTCTCAAAATAGATACATGAAAAACATCATGCATATGCCTCAAAGAATCAGGCAAGGCTAGTTGATAGGCCACGGGCCCCTTTCTCTCCACAATCTCGAAAGGTCCCATGAAGCTAGGAGAGAGTTTAGCTCCCTTCCCAAACTTGATTGAACTCTTATGCGTTTAACCCGCAAGAAGACTCGATCACTGACCTCGTAACTACGATCGACACGATGTGCATCAACATAACTCTTCTATTGATCCTTCGCTTGTTTAATTCTTTGTCTTATTTTTTGAATTTGCTCTTCCATTTCTTGGATCACTTCTGGTCCTACCAGGACCCTATCCTCAAGATGATCCCAACTCAAAGGTATCCAACACGGTCTCCCATATAGAAACTCGAAAGGCGCCATCTTAATGGTGCTCTGGTAACTGTTGTTGTAAGCGAACTCCACTAGTGGCAAGAATTCTTCCTAATGCTTTTTTTGGTCCCTCACGTACATGCGCAACATGTCCTCCAAGGTTTGGTTCATTTTTTCGGTATTCCCATCAATATACGAGTGATACGCAGTACTAAAGTTAATTTGAGTTCCCAAGGCCTCCCGGAAACGTGTCCAAAATAGTTCAGTAAACACCGATCCTCAATCGGATATAATCCTCTTAGGCACACCATGCAACCTCACAATGTCACTGATGAAAAATCTAGCTATGTTAGGTGCCTGATGCATTGTACACGTAGGAATAAAGTGAGCACTCTTCTTCAGAGTGTCTACTACTACGAAAATCGAGTCATGTCTCATTGCCGTCAACGAAAATCCAACAATAAAATCCATTGAAATAACCTCCCATTTGGATTCCAGAATAGCGTGTGGTTGTAGTAATCTTGCTGGGTGTCTATGCTCATCCTTTACCTACTGAAATTCTATACATATGGCCACATAGTTGACTATGTCTACCCTCATTCCCTTCTAGAAGAATAAGGGCTTAAGGTTTGTCCTCATCTTCGTGACTCCCAGGTGAGCCATGTAAACTGCTCTATGAGCCTCGCTCAGGATTAACATCCTTAACTTGTCATTCAACAGTACATAGATATGATCTTTAAACCTAAATAAACCATTGCCATCAAATGAAAATCCTTCAAATCATGGTACCATCATTGTGTTTTGTTCGATAAAACCCTTGACCTCTTTGCACCAGTCATCATTATGATGTAAAGTTAGAATCTTTTTCACATAGATTCTTTTGAAGAGTCAGCACTGAAAAGATGCGCAGTCTTCAAATCAATGCATCTACCACTCAGTTCACCATTCCCTTTATGTAAGTAATCTCGAAATCGTACTCGCTAAGAGATTTCGACCAATGTCCTTGTCTCGCGTTTAGGTCGCCTTGCGTAAAGATGTGTTGTAGTCCACAATAGTCAGTCTTTAGTTTGAATTTTCATCCAACAAGGTAGTGTCTCCAAACCTTCAATGCATAAACGATGGCTAACAACTCCAAATCGTACGTCGCATAGTTCTCCTCATGCCTTTTCAGTTTTCTCGAAATGTAAGAGATCACTTGTCCGTCTTGCATCGAGACCCCGCCTAAGCCTTCCTTGGATGCGTCAGTGCATACCAAGAAGTCTATGTCCATGTCAGGGACCTTTAGTATCGGTTTTGTTGTCAACAATTCCTTGAGCCTCCAAAATACTTCCACGCATTTCTCGGTCCAAACAAACATCTTGTTCTTCTTCTGTAACTCCATTATCAAATTTGCTAACTTTGAAAATCCCTCGACGAACCGTCAATAGTATCGTGCTAAACCCATGAAGCTACGTACTTCTAGGACATTCGTTGATGTAGGCCATTCCATAATAGCGTCGACCTTGGTTGGATCCATGACGATTCCTTCGTCAGAGATGACATGCCCTAAGTAGTGAATCTTCGATTGATAAAAAGAGCATTTGGAAAACTTCCCATACAATTTGTGCTCTTGGAGACACTGTAGTACCAAGCGCAAGTGCTCATCATGCTCCTCCGTCGTCTGGGAGTAGATCAACATATCGTCAATGAATACTTGGATGAACTTGTCCAAATACTCATGGAACACCCTGTTCATCAAACTCATAAATACCCCTGGGTTGTTTGTTAGTCCAAACAATAAAATAGTAAATGCGTAATGTCCAAATCTCGTCTTAAATGTACTCTTAGGGACATCATCTTCCTTAATCCGTAGCTGGTGGTATCCTAATCATAATTCAATCTTAGAGAACACCATTGTGCCCTTAATTTGATCGAACAGTTCATCAATTCTCGACAACGAATACTGATTCTTGATTGTGGCCTTGTTCAATTATTGGTAGTCAATGCAGAGCCTCCACGATCCATCCTTCTTTCGTATGAAAATAACAGGTGCACCCCACGGTGACACACTAGGACATATCAGTCCCATATCCAGCAACTCCTTCAGTTGCATTTTCAACTCTTGTAGCTACAGGGTTGACATCTAATAAGGTGTTCTTGCTATCGATTCAACCCCCAGTTTTAGGTTTATGGTAAACTCCAATTCCCTCTCCGGCGACAATATGGGTAAATCCTCGGGAAAGACATTTGCAAACTCTCTCACCACCGGAAGGTGTTCTAGACCTTCCACTACCCCCTTCTCATTTAATGCAAGGATCAAATATAGATTTCACCCCTTAAGCATGCTCTTCCGTAGCTGTAAGGAAGAGATGAACCTCCGGAAAACTCCCTGGTTCGTTCCTACAATCACATGTTTTTGTCCCTCGTCATCGACCAAGCTCAAACGTTTCGTCTTATAGTTGAGCATCACCTCATGCAATTCCAACCAGTCCATACCAATCACGATGTGATAAGATCCTAAGATCCTGACTTACAGGTTGGCCCTGATGACAAACTCTCCCAGGTTAAGGATACATACCTTAACCCTTCCTCTAACCTTTTGTTTGGTTCCCGGAGCCATCTCTACGAAGCTAAACTCATCCTGTTCGACTGCCTTTACCTTAATCCCTTTTAGCGCTGCACCATAATTGAAACTTTTGGTGGCACCGAGATCCATCAAAATACTAAGGGTCTGGTCAGCGACGATACCTGTCGTCTTGAGCACAGTTGAGTGATGCTCTTCCTAGTAGTTATTCACCACTGCATGAATCCAAAGGGCCTTGCCCATATCTCCCACGGTAGTGGGTTCGGATGATCTGAACACTCGAGTCCTCTCCATCGGGTAGTCGCGTTGGTAGTGTGGCTCCCCACATGTCCAACACCCCTTCTTCGGCCCAGTAGTCCTAGTACACATAGTAGAAGATGACGACCCACCGGCCTAGAATCTTGGTTTGTTCTACTGAATAGGCCTAAACTGCTATTACTATGGTCGATGTTTCTGTTGATGTTGTGGTCCCCGATAAGGTGTCCGCTGCTGAGGCGTCAATCGCTGAGGTGTAGTGAAAGTGGATCCCCTCTGGAAGCCACAATATCCTAACACAAGTCTTGCTAGTTTCTGATGCTGTTGTGCTCTAGATAACACCTGCCCTGCTGGTCTTGCTAGAGTCCTGTACTGACCCCTACTGATAAGATCCTCCTCTACTATGAGGGCCTTCTGGATCACATCATGCAAGGTTTGAGGCATCAAAATCCTAACCTTTGCACATATGCTGTCGTTAAGGCCGAACACAAGCCTGCTGACCTTAAGTTTCTCAGTGTTAAGGTGCGGAGCATACCGAAGTAGCTCCATAAAATGGGCCTTGTACTCGAGCACCGTACGACCGTCCTGTCATAAGGCGTTGAACTCATTGAGACGACGCTCAATGAATTCCTCTGAAAGGTATCTCTCTCGAAATTGTTCCTCGAACAGTTCCCATGAAATGTCTTCGACGACCATATTCAGTTGCGGTAGGAGCATCTTCCACCATATAAGAGTGCTCCCCTTCAATTGAAATACCACCATGCAGACCTTCATGTTGGAGGTATAATCGCGAAGTGCGAAGCACATCGCCATGTTCTCCAACCATGCCTCGGTGGCTACACCATACGAGGCACCGAAGAACTCAAGAAATTTGACCTTCTCAAGTTCACAATGAATGCTACCCGTACTGACCGAAGTGCGTATTGCAACCTCAGTTGGTGCCGGCACCTTGGCCTCATCTCTGTCCAAACGACTGATCAGTGGCTCAGACATGTGCTGAAAAGATCTCATCATTCCGACCACATCACCAACTGCTATCTGCTCCTGTCCGACAACTTGCTTGTCTCCCTGGGGGTTAGATTCCTCAGGCATGGATGCTACTAGAGGCGTCGCACCTCCTCCCCTAGCACCCCATCATCTACCTCCATGACATTCTCTAACCATGATTACCTGCATGCATACAAGTCAACTCAATTAGTACATTATAATCAAATCATATCAACAAAATCCGTAGCGATCCCAAGTCACGGGTCGAACCTGGATCTAATACCACATGTAAAGACCCCATCTAGTACGACTCCTACGATGTATAACCGATAAAATCACCCTTAATTTTTTTATTTTTTTTTTGTGTGTGTAGCAAGGTAATGATGACATTATACTCAACCACACAACATGACGAAGAACACAATGCATGCAACTCATGCAACAACAACATGATGACCTAACATACAAGCACATCAACACCTAGAAGCAATGTACAACACTCAACCGATGAATAATAAGAATGACTACCCACCCGTCCTACCCTGCAATGGTTAGGACCTCCAGGACACATAAGCAATGCTCAAGCCTAGGTTCCCATCGATTTTGACCATTTAAGGTCTCAATGCTGGTGACTTTTCTGAGGAACAAGGAGGTTTCTACATCCCACCTGACACAAGAAGACCAAGACCACTAAGCTAAAGACAATCATCCTAACAACCCAACGCACCTGAAATTAATTACATAAGTAACTAGAACCCTTACAGTGAGCAACCAATCACATGGAACATTTACAACACCACGTACAAACATTAATTAATATTAAACAACAACCCCCTCAATGGGAAGTGAAAGCTAAAAATGACTTCATCAACTACCCAACCATTAATCAAGGCTAAAAGGGCATTATCTATGACTTAAATTGGCGTTAATTACAGATCAATTAACCAGTCTAAATTCCATTAGTCAACGAGTTTCCAACCGAAGTTTAAAAATAAGGTAAATTTAAATAATTGCAAAATCCCAATTACTAATATCAGATTAACTTATTATACTTATCTTAAAAAGACATTACATTTTATATATTATCCAATAACAATAATTTTTATTTAAATCAAACCTATATTAATTTATAGCTATGGAAATTTATATTATTAAAAGATAAAGGCAAGTGTTTGAACCAATCTATTCATAAAAAGAAATATAAAAAACACGATTCTTTTTGTCATCATATGGAAAATTCAAATCCACAACTTATTGGTGCAGGAATATTGTTAGCAGCCAAACCACTATGCCATGTAATAGCATCTAAATCAACAGACAAGAAAACTAAATGCTAAGTTGTAAATCTTGACTTGAACAATTAACTAAAACCTAAATCTTGATTTTAAGAATTTAAAAACAACAATAATTATTACTAACAAAAACTCACCTTTAGGTGCCTCACGATAATTGGGCAACTATTAGTGCATGCCGAAAGATCCAAACGACATCGTAGAGAAGATTTGGTCAATGGAGGGCATAAAGACAATTGCGCAACTCTATGGGTTATAAATTAATAACTTACACTAAGTAGTTAGTTTCGAAAATAATATCTAATAAATTGTGTAACTATCACTATATGCCATATTATCCTAACAACATTGTAGAGAAACTTTTGTAAACGAAAAGTTGTAACATCTGTTTTAGGAACCAGAAGTTTGTGATGTGAATACCTCTGTAAGACTTTGATATTTGCAGCGATATTATTTAGAAGTTTCAATGGAATGAATTCAGAAGTTTCAACTGACGCTGCATCGAATCTTGGGCAACCTTTAAATATTGTTATCTAGAAAAGTAGTAATAGCATGTAACAGAGAATTCAACCAGAACTAGGAGAATCTTTATTTGCATACTCTATTTGTATTATTAGGCCAATATTTATTGGCATACTCTATTGGTATTATTGATCTTCTATTGTTCCTATAGTTTTGTAGCTGTGATGTTTTTGTTTTATGTAACGTGGTGGGAGGAGTTAGAATGTAGTTTAAATGGCGTTTTATGGTTTTTTGCATCAAAACAGTATGGCTATCGCAACCCTAAATTATCTTTTATAGCCATGAGACATAAAGCTCATACGGCATAGATGCCATTCAAGCAGAAAGGTTTCACGCAAATATCCCATCTTAAGAAAAAAGTCATCCTTTGAATCTTGTCTAGATTTGCCCTCACTTCCAAAATTTGTGGGCAGTCCAACAAAGAATCATGGGAATATTGGAAAGGTGCAGAGCCTTAACCCTCCTAAAAAATGCCGTGGGAAATGAAGCTAAGACTAAAGAAATCAAAAGCAAAGAACACTAATAATCGTAGAGGTAATTACGTTTCTTAGGAAAAATTTCAGATGAAGGAGGTTGAGAACTTCCTTGGGAAAAAGTAGAGGAGGAAATACAACCGCATGGAATCCATGAAAAAAAACAAAAACGTTGAGCAACCAAGAGAACGCACCGAGCAATGATTCTTCATCAAAATGTAGCAAACCAAAGTCAAATCATTGAGGGCACAAGGGTAAACTTTAAGTAAAACGCAGAGGTAAAAAGGTCAAATTTAACCTAATCATCATGTGGCATCAAATGAAGCATAGATGATAAGCCCAGGGAAAATTCGCTGAGATTTCAATAACCAAACATGTTTATGATGGACGATTTAAAACCTTTGCAAACCAGAGATAAAATATAACAGTTTTAAAAAATCACAAGAACTGTAATAAATCATTTATCAGATCCAGAGATCATATGTATTACATCGCGGGAAAGGAGTGAAGGAAAGGAATAAAAACATAAAGAAACAATAATTCTGCCTCACAGAAGAAAAATAGTAGGAGAGAAAAATTATGCGGTGCATTCTATTCATAAGCCAGACGCATAGTTACAATTCTCCATCAATACATAAAACACAGGGTTAAAATCTATCCATCCCCGCATAAAAACACAGAGTTAAAATTTGGAGATGGGAATTATAACTACGGCCGAAGTACTCATTTCAGGAAGGCGCAATGACCATCAATCAAGCAACAGAAACCACTGGGTAGACGACGAACAGGTGCGTCCTTTGCTCATCATCCTCACACAGGAAAGCAGGGCGTTGAGATCCATAGGTCTTTTAACGCCAAGGCGATGACCATAGATCAGGTTCCTGGCCGACTGCTTAGGCGAGGACTGGTGAGCTAGGGACGAAAGCTAAGCAACCACGAAGGACACAATCAACACAGCAAGGTGGTCTAGACATGTAGGAAAACAAAGGCCATGGGAGTCAACAACCATCGAGCTAGTCTAAGAAAAGTTTCAGTCATCAATTTTTTTTAAAGAAACATTAGTATACTTCTCCATTAAATAAGAAGATCCAAGCATAAGCCTAATACATTCTACCATAGAAAAATGAAGAGAGTGTACCATTGTCTGATCACCCGCTCTGAATGACGCCCCACGCGCTCCATACAACTCCCGCTCGTGGACCATCGAGATTTCACCGGTACCTCCCAGCCAACACTGGGGGTACTCTTCTTCCCCCTTAGCCCCCCGAGCCGTAAAGGGGCCATACACTCACTATCCAGAGATTTCAACTAACACCTAGCTCATCTCACAAGGTCGAGCTACCACTCCTCACCGAGCTGGGTATCCCAACTCTCACAAGTTAAATCAGTCAAGTATATATTTCTACAACGTAAAGTTACACAAACAGAAGATCCCCTTCATCCTTCTCCTTCCTTCATTATATAGAGTTTGGAATTTCCTTTCTTTCCTAAAATCTCATTTAATTAAATTTTAAAAATAAGTTCCTAAAAATTCCTCTCTATACAAGTGTCCCCCATCCCCTACATTCCTCCATAAATTAATTTCTTTAATTAATTAATTATCTTTATTTCCCTCACCCACCTAGATTTACTCCTAGAATCACTCCTAGGTGTCCCCAAAATCTCTTACAGGTTTTAATGGCTTTCCTTATTATTAATTTGCTAGTTTAGTTTAAATTAGAAATCTCTTAAATGGTAGATACTTTTCTAAGTTTGACTTTCTGCTTTTTCCCTTAGGTTCCCCTTTTTCCCTTTTTATGTTTACCTCTTTTCCTAGTTTTCTAAATTTTTAGATTTTTCCCTCTTTCCCCCTTTTGTTAGAACTCAAAAATGCAGGTGAGGAAATTATCCCTTTTCCCCTTTCTCAAAAAGGCAGGTGAGAAAATAATAAAACCATTAATTTCCCTTTTTCTTTTAAATTTTATTCCAATAGTTTTTTTTTGTTTCTTTTTTAATGAATAAATTAAATTTCTTATTCCCTTTGTGTTACAAGATTTAACAAAGGTCATAATTATTATTTATGTGGTTTTTATTTTTATTTTTATTGTTGTTAATTATTTTTTTATAGAGAGATAAAATTTTACCACTAGCATAGTTTAGACTTAAACCTTAAATTTTCGTATAGGGCGACATTTAATTAGGGAATTTGTTTTAAAAATTTCTTAGCACGTTATTCATCCTAATTCCATCTAGGTTCATTCCTCTGTCATCAACAATGTGACATGCCCTTCAAGATGCACTAGGTGCTCCAAGGGTGCCACTAGCGTTAATTTGTTTCCCTTGCACGACGTGCCCTTCAAGACGCACTACGTACTCCAAGGGTGCCACTCGCCTCTTGAATGACTTGGTAGACATCCTGGAGTCAAAACTCCACCAGGTGAACTTGTGGGAGACTAAGGGATTCTAAGGAATAAGGCCCCTAACTTATTGTGTGCCCCTTAGAATCATCGTGAGTAACTGTTGTAGCCTTCCCTCACGAAATCATGTGTCCTCTCGAACTAGGTAAACATTAACCTACAGTTCGTGGCACGACGGGAGTGCTAGTAGGTTGTGGCAAGGCTATTGTCCACACCTCTCCCTCAACATCTTTGCTAGTCATGTGTGACCCCTTAACTCCACATGTGATTCTGGTTGACAAGCTATCTTCAGCCTGCATCATCAACAAATCATGTCAGAACATATCCATATCATATCATCTAATCAGATGCACTAATATCACAGTAAAACAATCAAACCCCAATGGTACACTCCCTGACTCGATCTGGAGTCCAAGGGTTTCCATCAATGCCTCTGCATCCTCGAGGTCCAAAATCCTACACACTCAGTAAACCGAGTCAATAGCACCTGTCTATG
>JASDQU010688221.1:8472-20187 GCA_032191745.1 Picea mariana
TATATTACATTATCTTTTCATGGAACTAGTAATCAACCACTTGATACAAATTACATATATCTTATTGTAGATTGGGCCTTCGTTTTTTCTTTTTTTTAAACAAATTAGTTGTTTTTAGCCACAACATTCGATGTTTTGAAATGCTTGTGAATTGGAAAAGGTTTCCCCATACTTGCTCAATAGTTTCATAGTTTCATACTAAAAAATGGGGAATAATATGAGAATCTTCACAGTGATTTTGGCCCATACTATGGAGAGGAGGAAGGAGTAAAAGAAGGTGAAGGAAATGTTGTTCAAAGTGATGGTGAAGATAATAACAAAAATGATTTAACATCCTTGTCGAAGCATGTGACGGGACTTGAGAGAGAGAAATGTTAGAGTTTTAGTACCTTGTATAGTGTCCAATAGAGTGAAATTAATGGCAACAACAAGCAGAGAATATTTGGGTGCATGCAAAGAAGGTACAGTGGCATGTACTCCAGCATAGATTTCATACAACAACCTTAATGACAGCAGCAACAGTATGCTCATTGAACAGTTCATACAGTAAGGGTGCAGGGACATTTATGGAGGAGAGATAGATAGAGGACATATATGCATGTGATATCATCAATTCAGTCCAGTTTAGAATCTAGATGTTGTTTCATAGTTAGCAATTTAGTTCTATTTTTGAGTTTTTCTTTAGTCAGTGGTTGCAATCATAGTTTAGTTAGGTCTCTTTGCATATGGGAAGGTTCCAAGAATAGATGGGGTGCAGATCCTAATAAGAGAGATATGAACACATGCATACTTGCACTTTCTTCTAGAGGGCACACTTTCCTATGAATATAACTTTCATGCAGATTGAGGGCGCTAATGCCATGGTGTTCACTAGAGTGGAGTAGTGTTGTCTTCGAATGATATTTGAAGACCAATCTATTGTGTTCACCAGAACATTTAAGAATTCATAAATGGGCCTTGTTGATGTCTTTACTTGTGATGAGCTATCTAACTATATCTTATGTATTACAAGAAGGGTGAGAGAATTTCTTGCAACGTTAAGAATTGAATACATGTCATTTATTGGCAGCCTGTGGGATAGACATTTCACCTTCCATGTAATATACTTTTAGCTAGCTAATATAGTCCATAAGGAAGATCCTCAACAACAATAGCTTGATTACTATTGTGTTCTTTCATATGAAAACAAAGAGAAGATAAATTTCTAGTGTTTATAGACAAAGAAGCATGTATTTCATGGATTGGCTATAATTTTTACTACCTTGTGCAGCCTTGGATAGACTGATATTGTAGCAGCATGTGTCAGCATTTAATTGTGCTTAAAGACACCTTTGATTTGCAGTTACCTAGGTCCATGCTCATTCTAATAGTGATGGAGAGTCCATCCTACAAGAACTTGAATTTCATTGTTTCCCTATTTTGGATGTCAACCAAGAACAAAGGAAAAAGCCATTGTGTTGATGATGTGCTAAGGTGGTTGCATTGGCTCTCTAATTTCACCTAGCACCCTCATATTGTATATGCTAGAGTAGGTAGGAAAAATGAATAAGATCCTTTAATAATTAGTACAACATGAATAATGTAAGGAGATAATCTAAACATCTTGGTAGAGGAGAATTTTCATCTTTTACATGATTTGTTGAGACACTTTGCACAAAATGGATCTCTGATGATCATGAGAACTGGATGCTCATTGTTGAAGGAATCGAGAAAATGTGTGGTGCACAAACAATTGTTGAAGAAGACATTCCATATTTAAAGAAAGATCAGATTTCGGCATCAGATGAGGGTATTGACATAGATAGGGTAGTGTGTAAACAACCCACAGTCATCTTCGGTTCTACAACAAACCCTATTACTTCCCAAAAACAGGTTCATGATGATGTATTTAGTTCAAATTCCATGGAAATGTCACATGAAAATAATGAGCAGGGAACCAATTTAGAATTCCTCATTGATAAAAGTTTTGTTGTCATTATGAAAAACGAAATTTTTATATATCCTTACAACAGTCAAAGAGCACCTATAGCACTGGTCAAATGATGATATTTGTGTTGCCCCTTAAGAACAGTCAACCCTATAGATGAAAATGGAAACAGTGACCATGATCTCTCTAATTTCCTTGGGTTGAGGTCAAGGTATTTGAATAGTCTCCTGAGGCCAAAGAAGCACATGTTTCTTCAATGGATGATGAGACCATTAACTCACAATTTAAGGAAATTGGTCACAGGTGAAATATCCCTGAGTATGGATCTATCTTTGGATGTTGTCTCTAGGGTCTGTGCAACTGTCTTTGTTGCTGTAATTGTGGTGTGTTTGCAAGGTAGGGTTTCTGATTGATGTTTATGTATAATATGGAATCATATAAGAATGCACAATGCTCGGGCAATAGGGGCCTTAGATTTATTTTATTAACTGAAGTATTGATAGAATAATGAAATGCGGAAATGAAAACAACTCTTCAGTGGATCTTTACAGGTCAGATCAGCACTAGAATACAGACATCAATATATGCTAATAAATGAAATAAATAAGCAAGGAACCGGATCCGGATGATATGCTCCCAATGTCGCAGATGTCTGGATGACTGTTGCCAGACTACAAAAGACAAAAAAACACTACAACAACTGCATGCACTGGAAAACTCTCCCTGTGAACTCTGGTGCTCTTCTTTTATTGACTGATCTGGATGATATGCTCCAAAGGTGGAAGACATCTGGATGACTGCTGTCGGATTACAAAAAGAACACAGAAAAACACAACAACTTATACATGCATTGGCAAACTCACCCTGAGAGATCTGGTGGTCAGAAAGGCATGAGATCTATCTCTGAGGGGTCGCCCTAGTGTCTACCCAAATCGCCTTTCCTGAGCAAGACTGAATCTTCCCTGCTGGACTCCACACAAAACCCAGATGGATCTGCTGCTAAGTGTGCCCGAACTGTTGTTGTAGGAATTCGCGTTGATGGTTTTTTCCGTCAAAATGGGCCAAAAACTATCTCAATGGAAGTGCCCTGCCTCCTACTGATCTCTGTCGGAAGGACTCTGAGTATGGCGGAGAGGTTAGGCAGATGCAACCCACTCCAACGATGAAAACCCTCAATGTTGCAACTCAACAATGCGCTAGATACATACGCATTGAGACATCCTAAAAAATCAAAGCATAAGCCAATTGAGTGAGCCCACCAAGTTAGTTTCCCCATTTATTTCCTCAAGTTTTGAAACAATATTCCTTATTCTATGAGCATCGACTTGTTTGTGAAAGAAATTTACTCAACAATGCGTTGGATACATACGCATTGAGACATCCTAAAAAATCAAAGCATAAGCCAATTCAGTGAGCCCACCAAGTTAGTTTCCCCATTTGTTTCCTCAAGTTTTGACACAATATTCCTTATTCTATGAGCATCAATTTGTTTGTGAAAGAAATTTCTATTTATATACCTAGACTTTAGCTAGACGCTATGAGATCTTAATCACTAATGTTCCTTTTCTTCTTGTTGTTTTTTATGAAGTTCACTTACTATGTCTCTTTTTGTTTTGAGTTCATTGATGTAGTCTTGGTATTTCATTTTTCATTGTAGCCTATGTAGTTCTTATTGATAATGTTCTCTTTCTTTGGTTGGCAAGGTGAAGGATGAAGTGGTCCATTGTTGAATATCTTTCTTT
Organism: Picea mariana; assembly: GCA_032191745.1. NCBI lineage: Eukaryota > Viridiplantae > Streptophyta > Pinopsida > Pinales > Pinaceae > Picea > Picea mariana. Next base: position 12,142 of record JASDQU010688221.1, read on the forward strand.
ACTAATTGATATTTTTCTTGCAAACATATGAAGGTGACCCCCAATAAGGTGTATACCATGAGTGCTCTATTATACTCCAAGCTCTATGTGAAGATTGCAATCGCTAGAGATTAAATTTGAAGGCAAAAATTCTATAATATTCCATTGGTTCAATGGCTAAGGAGACAAACTTGTGATATGATATCAATGAGGGGATAATTTTGTATTAGAGTTGGAGATTTCCATAAAGGAAAGATCTCTATAGAAGAAAACAAGCCAACTCTTCTACAATATGTCCCAACCCTATTCATCCTTTTGTCTAGGTGAATTTTCCACCGGATGAGTGTTGATCCATCAAGTCCCAATCCATGATTATCTCCTCCATATTTTCTTGGAATTTACCGTGGAAGTAGAACCCTTCTCTTTCTTTTGTTGGGTAAAGAACAAGATTAAGATCTTCAGCCAAAATTTTACCCTCTTCATGATCTAATTCCCATATTGTTTTAATGATCCCAAGTAAATAATTTTCACCTACATATTGTTAGGAGCATAAATGTTAAATAATTATAGTCTCATATATGAGGTGACTTTGTGGAAGAGGGCAACTAGCTAATATATTCCAGTTGAGAAGGGTAAACTCCACTAGGTTCTCGATTATGAAAATCCCTCCTAAGGATTTTTAAGCATTGATATTGATGTAATTGCCCTTTCTCCATATTTGTTTAATGTTGATTCCATGTCATCATAGCTTATTTTTGTCTCTCATGGTAGCTTTATTCTCCGAGGATGATTGTGTATCAGATTCTACTTTCTTGTTTTCAAGTAGTGCCTAATCCCTTGCAATTGCACTGGAGCACTTTCATTTCTTCAAAATGGTGGTTGTTSTRCTTCCACTAAGAGAAAATAGTATGGTATCTTGGATCSCCAATGCCTTAGCTTTATTGGCTTGTTCTTTTTTAATTTCCTTGCTTTATTTTTTTCCTTCCTTTGATCATTTTTGTTTATATCTTTAGGCATATTTATAATTTGTTTATCCTACATTAAAAGACCTAAATTCAAGGTCATCAAGGGAGGGCTATATGCAAAGTGGGTAGGATGAGGATGGGAAAAAAGGGAAAGATCTCAACTTTTATACCTTCGATTATTACATCAAAAGTCATCATCCAACCTTAGGAAAAAGGTTAGATCACCATGAAATCATATGTAGTGCCCCCCCCAACTATAACTCAAACTTAGGAAATAAAACATCAATGAGAGTACTAACATCATTAAATGTGTTTCCCCCTAGGTGATGCTTAGAAAAGTGCTAACACATCCAATCATCAAATGTGTTAGAAACACCCCCTCCGAGTGATGCCAACATCATACATGAACACACCAAGTCACTAGGAAACATCAACAACAACATGAAACATCTACCTCCTAATACCATCATTCATCCCCTTGGGGGCCTAGAACCATCATCCATATCCAAGATACCATATATACCAAACCACACCATAATGAGATAGTATGCTCCACAACCATCCATGAGTGCAAGCAATGGGTGATCAACATGGCAAGCACATGTGATCATTTGACGGTTGTTACTTTGGAGTTGCAACAAGAGTACATGTGGCACCTTTGTCTCGAAGCATCCCATCTATCGAGACTTTTCACTTCCTTTTAAGGAGGAAGCAGATAGGAGGGAGAAGGGGGTAGATTAAGAGAATTTTGGGCAACAAAGATATGTCCATTTTTTGTAAGCCTGATGGGCCGTTTATGCTGTAAAATTCTTATATCCAAAGGATAGTTCCTTGGATTCATAACTTGAATGAAATAGAGCCCTATTTTCCTCGTCATTTACAGTGTTAATATCTCTTAAAACTTTCACCTATGTTTTCAACTTCATAAACATTTGCAGTGTCAAAGGTGTATTAATGTTGAAGTAAGGCCTAGATTGTTATTCATATTAGTCAATGGAAACTCTAAGCACAAGAACAACAAGAAGGATATAAACCATTGCATGGAAATTGCACACATTGAACAACAAGTCTAGAAATTGCACGCATTGGTCTGTTGTTGCAGAGGGTTTTCTTTGAAGCATCAAATTTGCATATACTGGTTGGTGTTTTGGGTCACATAAGTGGTTTTTAGAGTTGGGGTATTGCATTCATCGGTGGGTTTTAGTGGATGTTTTGACTTATTTCAGTGATTTTCAGAGCAGAGGAATTGCATTCATTAGTGGGTGTTTTAAGACTGTATTCTGCAATGTAGAGTCCAAAGATGGTAGGGCTTATTCATGGGAAGGAGTCCATGTTATCTTCATTCTTGGGAAACAAAATCTCTTTGAATCGAAGGATCCACTCTGCATCAGCCAAAAGGTATGGAAAACGCCTCACAACCCATGCAAAAATCAGGGAGATACACCTCACAACCCTTGTATGAAATACACATCTCACAATTTCTTTTTCGTAGATATAAATTCCAATGCCATTGGTCTAAAGAATTTTGTATTAAAATTTAAAATTGTGGTTCCTTGTATGAAATACACATTCATATTTAAATTTTCTAATATGAATATATTTTAAAGTTGAAACATTTAGATCTCATAGTTGGAGAACGAGCACACAAAAAGCAAATAATCAAGGTGAAATTTCAAAAGTTGATTTTCATTGGCCACTATTTCTTTTAACAAATGCTTCTTGTATCACAATGTGGCAAATGTGCACCTGGCCTCAACCGGATTAAACAACCCACTTTCACTGGTGCACCAGCCCACAATGGTCGAACATGTCACTAGGGGGAATCTCACCACCCTCCCTTTACAAACCAACCAAGCCCCTATGGACCATTGGTCACTATTTCAAGAAAAACATATTTTTGAAGTATAGTATGGCATGGGGAAAATGCCTAAAATATGAGTATTTTATTTTTTAAAAACATTTGTTTTATGAGTATGCTACTAACCATGAGCTCTAGTTGGTTTTCCTTAGTTTTATTCCAATAATGGTTTGCCTCTAATTTGTGAGCTATAACAGTACTGAATGAGCTTTTGAGTTCATTAGAGGAGTACTGTTATTTTTTTGTCAGCCTGTCTTTATATAGGGTGTATTGGAGTTTGAAAAATACATAGGATGTCATAGCTGATCCTGAGAGTCGACTTCCATAATGATTAGGAGGCCTTAAAACTCTACTAGTAGTTTTTTCACTAAATGTCTATATAATTCATTGACAAAAGTGGGATCTTAGAGAGATGTGTTTGGAAACAGTTGTCTGTAAAGAGTAACCAAACTTTGAATTGCAACTTTGACACAAGTGCACTCTAACAGGACTATACTAGATTTTCTCTTTATGCTTCCAGGGTAGCCTATAGCACCCCTATAGATTGGTATCATTGATTGTACTCTCTAGTCTCATCGACATATCTTTTGGTCATTTGTTGGACATCAATAAAAATACCCTTCTCCACCTACTGAGAACTAACAATGTTAAACAACTGTAGTTTGATCTAGATGCTCTGAAGGAAGGTCTCCAGACTCCATGTTATGAAACCTCTTCTGTTTGTCTCTAAAATGAGGTTGTATCCCTTGAACTGGTGCTTAATTTGTTGATGGTTGGGTTTTCATTTTTGTTGTTTAGTTGTTCCCAGAAACAACCAGTTTGATGGCATGATCCTTGGATCTGTGGCAGGGAAATTACTTGATCTATCTTTGGATTGTTAATCAGTCTTATTGTAGGAACACATTTCTCATGCATCTAATACTTATAATTTTCACTTTGAACTATTTTTTCTTTGACTATAATGCTATGGTGATTGTTTGGTGAGTCTGTTATCAAATGCCCATAAGTTTTAGATGATTCTGTCTTATCAGCATTTTGCATGCCATAAGGTAGTTTGCATACATTTGTTTGTTTGTTTTTGAATCCATGTTGTATGTTGTTGGCTGTCTTATTGGTTGTGAATGGATTGACTGGAATGCTTGTGGTTGTATTCTGCAGAGGTTGTCTTTACCCTGTAATTGCAGACAATATTAGGAATGCTGCAATCAAAGACCCTGCTCATCGGAAGTTGTTTTTGCGTGGACTGGCTTGGGAGACTACTTCACAAACTCTGCATGATGTGAGTGCATGATGATTGGTTGCTTGTCATTTGTATGAATCGAAATATTGTTCATATTGTTGTTTAATTGGTAATGATTTTTTTTTTATGGCCTTGAAATCAGATGTGATCCTATTTGTTGGATTTTGCTGCCATGTATTGTTGATTGAATTGGTCCTGGTTGTAATTTGTACTTGAGTTTTGTCATGCTTTGGATGACATGATGATTTGACATAAAGATTACTATTAATATTCACGCAAAGAGAAGTCAACCATGGTTCAGAATCAAGCCTGTTTTCTACAACTGCAGACTATGTAGTCTCTCTTGGAGTCTTGATAAAGAAGGCCATGCTTTTTGTTTGGTCCAATCTACTGCTCTAGATTAGGCTTAAATTTATTGTCAACTAATTTAGGTATTCTTAGAGGAACTTGTCTAAAGTATATAGACCTAGAAAGATCTGATTTCCTAGATGAAGGTTTATTGTAGCAGGTTCCAGCACTCTTTTTACAAGAGTTTGATATTTGGTTCCTCACACACTTTAAACACTCCTTTAATTAAATCTGATCTAACATCCTAAAAACAGAGTGCTTGAAATGTTAAATATCATGTTACTTAGATCGTGTTCATGCTAACTCGTCCTTCATGTCTTATCTTTGAAATTGGCATGTGCTTGGATTTCAGATCTTGTTTGGGACTAACATTCTTGGGATCTAACCCTTATTTGCAATTTACTCTAGGATTGTTTCATTTCCTTGGGTTGTTTCATTTCTTACTTGGAAACATATAGATTGATGCCAGTCTTGCTCTCTTTTAATGCATTTTCAAAGGATAAATGTCATCATTGAACCCTTTTATGATCAAAATGCTTGATGGAAATGAATCCATGTTAGAACAAAGACAATGACAATGACTTAGCTATTGACTAAACAATTTGTACTTTGAAGCTTGACGCTCAACTCCTGACTTTAAAATTTTCAAATCTGCACTTATCTCTACTAGTTATGGCATATATCTTGGCATGATACCCCATTTCACACATACCTAATCACACAAGGTATTCGTATCTTCAGTTCTGGTGATAAGGGTCTATATTCTGCATAAAATTTTAAATCTCAGACTTAATATTTCATTCTTACTGCAATGTTTTGCCTCCATTGCAATCTAAACATCAGAAGAAACTAAATTGATATCCTTAATGCTTGATCGCCACAGCTACACTACCAAAGATTCCCTTAGTATGACTATTGTTCTTCTCTAAGGTCTACAAATTTCTTTACAGATATGAATTTGTTTACACTTTTATGGGCATTTTTCATGGCATAATAACTCATTGTTATACTCACATAAGCACATAAAATCTCTTTGATTACTTCATATCTTTGGAATTGTTAACAACAATTTCATTTATCAGTTTTCCATTTAAGCATTTTGAGCAGTTCCTTGCATGGATATAATCTGAACTTCTTAAGAAAGAAAATTGATACTTCTTTGAGCAGGATGACTTCCTCCTTGAGCCTGACGTCCTCCCCTCAAAGTGGACTATGGGTTGCTTTTCTGCCCTTTAGAATAATTGGATAATGTCTGAGTAGATTTGGTGGTGTGCCTCATAGAATTATGAATTGGACTGACTTTGGTCTCATTTGCAAACACACAATACCAAGTTCACACTATCATAAATGATAAATTAAATTGGATCTAATGTATGACACTTTCACTTATGTTCTAGATGCCCTAAATTTGTCTTAGCTTACAGTGGTAGAGGTTCTTTGGATCTGACATCATTTACACTTCCCAAGTATTGTTGGTGCATGAATTGGGAATTGTTTACACAACCCAAAACTGTATTGAATATGCTCTAAACACTGGTTATAATATAGAAGTCATGATCTCTTTCACAATCAGAATAACAAGCATTTTAAGACATGATTTGAACATGAATTTATCACTGCCAGCACTTGGAATATTATCTTTATTTCCTAGGGTAATATTCACCATTATTTTATTTTATGATGAAAACAGTGGTTGATTCATTTTCAGTATTGATATATGTCTCTTGCAAAGCAACAAATATTCTTTGAACAATGGTATAATTCCTTAATTATTTAGCACTGTGGGATGTTTTAAATTTGGTAATAACAAATATTCTTTGAACACTGATATAATTCCTTGATTATTTAGCACTGTGGGATGTTTTAAATTTGATAATAAACATGTGATGAATGTACTCTGAATGCTCATCGTTTTGTTCATTGTCTATCTGCTTTGGGTCACCATTTCATGACTGCAAACCTGATCTAAACCAGGATTAAATGTTGTTCACTATTTATCTGTGTTGGATTTCATATCTTGAGGATAAAACATTACTTGTAACCTTTGATTCTGATAACATGATGAACGATTGGAACAATGTGTGTATTGATTTTTCATGAGCACACTTGCCTAAGCTAACTCATACATATCTTGTTCATAATTAATCTACTCATTCACATGATTTAATTTGTGCCTTGTGTCCTAGAGAGTGACATTCTTGCATTAGTGGTTTGTGGACAGTCTTTGGGCATCTCAACAAAGCACTAATCAAGACAAGCTAAGGTCTACATAGCACAATCTGAACTCATGTGTAAAAATGATCACCCTTTATGCACATGAACAACACAAAAGGAACATTTTTAAATCCATTGAAGAAATCTGGTCTTGGTTTTTTTTTTTTTTGGCTCAAATGAATGGTTTCTAAGCAATTGGGTACACCAAAAAAGAGAACTTAAAAATGATTACCCTTTATGCACATGAACAACACAAAAAGGAGCATTTTTAAATCCGTTGAAGAAATATGGTCTTGGAAATTTCTTTTTGCTCAAATGAATGGTTTCTAAGCAATTGGGTACACCATAAATGAGAATTTAATAGTGCATGCTTTTTTTTTCCTTGCTGTCCTCAATCTCTCAATGATGGTGGCTATTTCATACAAGAGTTGCGTATCTCCCTGATTTTTGCATGGGTTGTGAGGCATTTTCCATACCTTTTAGCTAATGCAGAGTGGATCCTTAGATTCAGAGAGATTTTGTTGCCCAAGAATGAATATAACATGGAATCCTTCCCATGAATAAGCCCTGCCATCTTTGGACTCTGCATTGCAGAATACAATCTTAAAACACCCACTAATGAATGCAATTCCTCTGCTCTGAAAATCACTGAAATAAGTCAAAACATCCACTAAACCCTATCGATGAATGCAATACTCCAGCTCTAAAAATCACTGATGTGACCCAGAACAACAACCAGTATATGCAAATTTGATGCTTCAAAGAAAACCCTCTGCAACAACAGACCAATGCATGCAATTTGTAGACTTCTTGTTCAATGCGTGCAATTTGCGTGCAATGGTTTATATCCTTCTTGTTGTTCCAGTGCTTAGAGTTTCCATTGACTAATATGAATAACAATCTAGGCCTTACTTCAACATTAATACACCTTTGACACTGCAAATGTTTGTAAAGTTGAAAACAAAGGTGAAAGTTTTAAGAGATCTTAACACTGTAAATGATGAGGAAAATAGGGCTCTATTTCATTCAAGTTATGAATCCAAGGAACTAACCTTTGGATATGAGAAGTTTACAGCATAAATGGCCCATCAAGCTTACAATAAATGGACATATCTTTGTTGCCCAAAATTCTCTTAATCCACCCCCTTCTCCCTCCTATCTGCTTCCTCCTTAAAAGGAAGTGAAAAGTCTTGATAGATGGGATGCTTCGAGATAAAGGTGCCACATGTACTCTTGTTGCACCTCCAAAGTAACAACCGTCAAATGATCACACATGCTTGCCATGTTGATCACCCATTGCTTGCACTCATGGATGGTTGTGGAGCATACTATCTCATTATGGTGTGGTTTGGTATATATGCTATCTTGGATATGGATGATGGTTCTAGGCCCCCAAGGGGTTGAATGATGGTATTAGGAGGTAGATGTTTCATGTTGTTGTT
>JASDQU010688221.1:20245-31708 GCA_032191745.1 Picea mariana
TTATGATGTTGTTATGGTGGATTGACTTATGTTTCCTTTGTGAGAATTTTCTAGGTGATATAACTTAATGATGTAATATTTGCTAAGCATCACCTAGGGGGAAACACATTTAATGATGCTAGTACTCTCATTGATGTGTTATTTCCTAGGTTTGAGTTATAGTTGGGCGGGGGGGGGTACTACATATGATTTCATGGTGATCTAACCTTTTTCCTAAGGTTTGATGATGACTTTTGATGTAATAATCCATTGGTGGTGGTGCATCTTAGGTTGGACTTTATGTTTTGTTGTTATCGTGGTGGGGTTTTTCTACGGAGAACATCATTTATTTACATGGTACAACAATATATTAGAGTGCACCCCTCATTGGCACACATGTTCATGGTGATTTAATTTGTTGGTGACTAAATGTAGGGGGACTATGGCTATATTTGAGCATTAACCTTTGCGCACACATGTTGAGGTTGATTTAAGTTTTAACTGCTCAACGGTTGAATCAATCTAATTCCCAGATTAAGGTGAATAGATTGGGTGCCCTACTTCATCAGCTTTCTTTTCACACTTAAAGGGGTTAGTTGGAAGTGCTTATGGAGGATTTTTTATTGGGAGGTGTGTGGCATACTTGGAAGGCCACAAATGTGGCTTTTACATGTTTACTTGGTCAACTTACTATATTCAAGCATATTTATGAAGGGCAAACTTATGGAGACACTTCTTGTTATTTTTGGAGGTGTATATTTTATTATTTCATGGAGTTTTGGCATGGTCAAAACCTAATTCCTAAGTTGAATGAAACGGGGAAACATCTGGAAGTTTCTGAAACAGGGACGTCAGGGAACATGACCCTCCAAAAATGGAAACGTCGGGGGAAATGTTGTGTGTGTGTGTGTGTATAATTTTTTTTAAATAACACATTATCTTACAAGAAAAAAATAATGATACACGTAAATGACATTTTACAGATGTCTTTGAAGGAAGAGACTGATGAGTTTTTTACAAAAATGAAGCTCCTTTCACTAGAGCTACTTCAGGTTAGTTCCTGCCACCTGGATGCCTCGTGCTTGTCTAGTTATGAAGAGTGAATTTATTGTAACGAAAGCATAATTTTTTTGCAAGGATTGTTAGAAGGTGTTAGCGCCTCTTTCACTATAAATTTTCATTTTATTGACTCAGTCAAAACCTACCTTTCATATGCATTGCTCAGGGCATGTGTTTCTTCATCTTCTACGATTTTTCAGGTGAGTAGTCTCTAGCTTCATAAGGTACTTATCATCTTGTGATATGCTAGGGATAACACAGATTATTTTTTATGTCATTCAATACATGGTTATTTGTGCAACTGGTATATATCTATTTTTGTTTCTCAATATTTCAGTATATGATAAATCTTTTGTTGTTTGGTTCAGTATGCTTCAGGTATCTTCACTGTATTATTACTACAATTCAGAGAAATATTGAAGGTAATAAGTTTATGTTCAACATCTTTAACTGAACCCGATTCAAACACTGCTTTCTTTAGAACATACAGGTCATGAAGTGCTTCTCTTTACATGGTGCAACACAGATTAATATCTAATGGAAAATGGATTTGCATGCAGAAATAGGATCATGGAGCCCCTTTTCTTCATGGCATTGGATCATTTGATGAGATCTTTGGTTTGGTAAGGTCTCACTTCTCCTTGGCTAGATGTTTGTGCTTGCTGCTTGGTGGTCGTCTCACACGTTCTTGCCATGTTGATCACCCATTGCTTGCATGCATGGATGGTTGTGGAGCATACTATCTCATTATGGTGTGGTTTGGTATATATGCTATCTTGGATATTGATTATGGTTCTAGGCCCCCAAGGGGTTGAATGATGGTATTAGGAGGTAGATGTTTCATGTTGTTGTTGATGTTTCCTAGTGACTTGGTGTGTTCATGTATGATGTTGGCGTCACTAGGAGGGGGTGTTTCTAACACATTTGATGATTGGATGGGTTAGCACTTTGTTATGCCCCTTTCTTTTATGATGTTGCTATGGTGGTTTGACTTATGTTTCCTTTGTGGGAATTTTCTAGGTGATATAACTTAATGATGTAATATTTGTTAAGCATCACCTGGGGGGAAACACATTTAATGATGTTAGTACTCTCATTGATGTGTTATTTCCTAGGTTTGAGTTATAGTTGGGGGGGTACTACATATGATTTCATGGTGATCTAACCTTTTTCCTAAGGTTGGATTATGACTTTTGATGTAATAATCAAAGGTATAAAAGTTGAGATCTTTCCCTTTTTTCCGATCCTCATTCCACCCACTTTGCATATAGCCCTCCCTTGATGACCTTGAATTTAGGTCTTTTAATGTAGGATAAACAAATTATAAATATGCCTAAAGACATAAATGAAAGGATCAAAGAAAGGAAAAAAATAAAGCAAGGAAATTAAAAAAGAACAAGCCAATAAAGGTGAGGCATTGGGGATCCAAGATACCATACTATTTTCTCTTAGTGGAAGAAGAACAACCACCATTTTGAAGAAATGAAAGTGCTCCAGTGCAATTGCAAGGGATTAGGCACTACTTGAAAACAAGAAAGTAGAATCTGATACACAATCATCCTCGGAAAATAAAGCTATCATGAGAGACAAAAAATAAGCTATGATGACATGGAATCAACATTAAACAAATATGGAGAAAGGGCAATTACATCAATATCAATGCTTAAGAAGCCTTAGGAGGGATTTTCATAATCGAGAACCTAGTGGAGTTTACCCTTCTCAACTGGAATATGTTGGTTAGTTTCACTCTTCCACAAAGTCACCTCATATATGAGACTACAATTATTTAACATTTATGCTCCTAACAATATGTAGTTGAAAATTATTTACTTGGGATCATTAAAACAATATGGGAATTAGATCATGACGAGGGTAAAATTTTGGCTGAAGATCTTAATCGTGTTCTTTAACCAACAAAGAAAGAGAAGGGCTCTACTTCCAAGATAAATTCCAAGAAAATATGGAGGAGATAATCATGGATAGGGACTTGATGGATCAAAACTCATATGGTGGAAAGTTTACCTAGACAAAAGGATGAATAGGGTTGGGACATATTGTAGAAGAGTTGGCTTGTTTTCTTCTATAGAGATCTTTCCTTTATGGAAATCTCCAACTCTAATACAAAATTATCCCCTCATTGATATCATATCACAAGTTTGTCTCCTTAGCCATTGAACCAACGAAATATTATAGAATTGTCGCCTTCAAATTTAATCCCTAGCGATTGCAATCTTCACATAGAGCTTGGAGTATTGGGGGTCACCTTCATATGTTTGAAAAAAAAATATCAATTAGTAAAGAAAGATATTCAACAATGGACCACTTCATCCTTCACCTTGCCAACCAAAGAAAGAGAACATTATCAATAAGAACTACATAGGCTGCAAAGCAAAACGAAATACCAAGACTACATCAATGAACTCAAAACAAAAAGAGACATAGTAAGTGAACTTCATAAAAAACAACAAGAAGAAAAGGAACATTAGTGATTGAGCTCTCATATCCTCCAGCGAAATTCTAGGTATATAAATAGAAATTTCTTTCACAAACAGGTTGATGCTCATAGAATAAGGATTATTGTCTCAAAACTTGAGGAAACAAATGGGGAAACTAACTTGGTGGGCTCACTCAATTGTCGTGTGTTTTGATTTTTTAGGATGTCACAATGTGTATGTATCCAGCGCATTGTTGAGTTGCAACGTTGAGGGCTTTCATCGTTGGAGTGGGTCACATCTGCCTAACCTCTCCGCCATACTCAGACTCCTTCCGGAAGAGATCAGTAGGAGGTAGGGCACTTCCATTGAGATAGTTTTTGTCCCATTTTGATGGCAAAAACCATCAACGCAACCTCCTACAGCAACCGTTTGGGTGCACTTAGTGGCAGATCCATATGGGGTTTGTGTGGAGTTCGACAGGGCATATTCAGTCTTGCTCAGGCAAGGCGATTTGGGCAGACACTAGGGCGACCCCTTAGAGACATATCTCATGCCTTTCTGACCACCAAAGCTCCCAGGGCAAGTTTTCCAGTGCATGTAGCAGTTGTTGCGTTTTTGTGTGTTGTTTTTGTAATCCGGAAGTAGTCATCCAGACATCTTCCACCTTTGGAGCATATCATCCGGATCGGTCAATAAAAGAAGAGCACTAGAGTTCCCAAGGTGATTTTTCTAGTGCATGCAGTCGTTGCAGCATTTTTGTGTCTTTTGTAGTCTGGCAACAGTCATCCAGACATCTGCCACATTGGGAGCATATCATTCAGATCAAGTTCCTTGCTTATTTATTCCGGTTATTAGCATATATTGATGTGTGTATTCCAGTGCCGATCTAACCTGTAAAGATCCAATGAAGAGTTGTTGTCATTTCCACATTTCATTAGTTTGTCATTACTTCAGTTAATAAAATAAAGCTAAGGCCCCTATTGCCCGAGCATTGTGCATGCTTATATGATTCCATATTATACATAAACATTAGTCAGAAACCCTACCTTGAAAACACACCACAATTACAACAACAAAGATAGTTGCACCATTGCCACCTTGTATTATACTTTCTGTATTCCCATAAGCTTCAGTAATTTTATGCACCAGCGCTTGAGCATCTTTGTCCTTAGGTCCTTGACTACATCCAGTCACTTCTTCCTACCCTTCTTCCCACCTTCCAGACTGAAATTTCTCTTTTTCCCAGGCTATGGCCTCTTTCATTGCTATGTCTGAAGCATCTGGCATCAGATTATCATCTGCATAATTATCATTTTCATCATGGAAAGTAAAATTCTCTTTTCTTTCAGAGACAATTTCAATTACATATGATTGAAGAACATCAGAGCCTTCTCCATCATCTAGTAAGCTTTCTCCCAAAGTTTCCAATCTTGACCTTTGAGGTTTTTCTTCGGTCCCATTACCACCTTCTGTGGTTGGAAAAACATACGAGGACTCCTGAGAAGAATTAGAATACAAGCCTCTTTTCTGATTGACATAAGAATTGTTAAGTTCTGGCATCCAATCTTTCCAAGTTTTCATTTTCTACAGTGTAGAGGGGGGCTGCGAAGGAGTGGGAGAGGGCAGATGTTGAGTCATAAGGTGCATCTAGTCCCTATGTGCTAAGGCATTGCAATTCTCTCTAGCATCATAACCACATTTTGTCGAGCTTTTTCTCATGGTGTTTAGAAGAACATGGTATTTTTTCTCATATATACCTGATGTATCCAGGTTTCTAACTGTTGTTCCAATCTTAACTTCACTGACAAGCTCTTCTATTTTTTGGGAAGACTGCAAGAAGATGAAATGCCTTTGCTGAGGGAAGCCACCAAAAGCATCATCCATTTTTAGCCTGCCAGTCCCATTGATGAATGCCTGAGGCTTGTTGAAATGGGAATAAGCTACACCGGGTGGCTCTGTAAAGTTAGTTTGGGAAGGGGAGCAACAAGTGTTTGATATAACAGAAACATCATTTTCATCTCGAGATGGATAGCCCACTCCCTGTCTACAAGGGAGGCCAAAGATGAGAGACTTGTCCTGCTTTGGAGAGAGAGCAATTGGCCTGTACAATGATACAATCATTATAGCTATTCGGAACATTTTCTATTGCATGTTTCCACGGAAGACAAAATTATTTGATATATGCTTCATGCATATATAGATGGCAAGTTATCATTACATACAGACTAAAACTAAATATGGGAAAAACACAACTTTTGTCCAAACAAGATTGTCTGATGAACACTGATAATCACATTAGATGGATTCTCAGAGCTGCTTATGAACCTAATCTCAATAAAAATAGGTTGAATTACTTATATAATAAACCATATCTAAGATTTTTTTCAACATGAACAACTGTGTTGATGCACATTTTTATTACAAACATATATGATCACCAATGTGTGAAGCTGCGTAGATCGTTCCTTTTTTTTCAACAGTCGCTTTTTTCAAATAAGAAAAATAATCCTATTAGGTATAAGAAGCACACCCTTAACAACTATTGCTTTGAAGTTGAATATGAACTGGACATTTTAGATGAATACCACATATCAAAATATAATGCAAGTCAGAATTCCCAAAAAGACAAATATTAACTATGCCTAATATAATCAATAACAGGTACACCCTCTTTTATTAGTATAGAATTTTATTTTATTCATTGAGATAAAGAAAACAATGCCTAATTTTTTTATAAAACAAATTCATCCTTTGATTATATATCAAAGTAATTGTTTGAAAGAGAGATTATATTAATATCCAGAAATACCTAAAAACTATCCTTACAATTGCTGAGTACATCCTGATAAACAGTAGCAAGGAGTGCATAAAGCTTCTCTGGTCAAGGCCTATCACTACACTATCATAATACAAATAATCCAAAAGGCTTAAACTTGAACATCAAAATACTATTTTTAAAAATTAAGAGGAAAGGAATTTGGCCCAAATTTCTTTTGATAATGTAGTTTAAGACACCCAAATTATCTTTCTAAAACAAATTTTGTATGGGTCGTTGAAAAATCCAATCGATTTATTAGCCAAAAACACGATTTAAGGCTCCACCATCTGGATGACAGAAGGGATTAGATCTACTTATTTGCAAAGTCATGAATGAACAGACAATCCAAGAGAAATTAATGGTTAATATAAGGCGAACATAGTTAATGGTTATTTATGGTTCCAGTTTGCTCTAGGCCTTAAACTTTGGACACTGTGCATAGAACTGTTTAACAACAGTAGGCTGATTTCATATGATGCAGATAGTTGAGGATATAATTCATAAGGGGATTTCATTATACCCTTGATTTTGCCTCATCTTGGCAACCTAACCCCCACACATTTCTTTTTGTAATATGCTTTGTACATTATTGCATCATTAATAGAAATTTAGAAGCATAGTTCAGAAATAAAGAGTATAATCATTTTACAACAAAGCACAAGCATCTAATAGGAGAGAAAGAACCTGAGATTTGAAGTGAATGCAAACAAAGACTGGTCCTC
Organism: Picea mariana; assembly: GCA_032191745.1. Classification (NCBI taxonomy): domain Eukaryota; kingdom Viridiplantae; phylum Streptophyta; class Pinopsida; order Pinales; family Pinaceae; genus Picea; species Picea mariana. The sequence goes on from JASDQU010688221.1 coordinate 27,259, forward strand.
TGACATCCAAGACAATAGAGGCCGATGCGGGCTCGGCTTCTCGGAGATTGGTTGTGAAGATGATGATGACTTTGATGATCTCGATCTTGAAGGCCTTGAGATTGACCTTTTGTTTGTTCATTCTTCACAAAAACTACTAGAAACTCCATCAACACCTTTAAAAATATCACCATAGAAATCATCACCAGAGGCTCTAGGCCTAGTAACCGTGGCATGGAGATTGGAAGCCTAGTGAACATCCAACACTTGGTGAGATGAGGATGGTGACACTTGTTTATCATGTGTTAAGAAGTAGTAGATTCTATGACATAGTCAGAGTTGGTAAATGATGTCATTAATACAATGATATAATCTCAATTTGTAAAAGCTAAAATGGTTGAATATTGACTCATGTTAATGAATATGGTGATATTTCTCCTCCTGATAATGTTGGGTTAGACAATCTGGAAAATAATTTCTTGTTAGAGATGTGCTTCTGTAAGAGGGAAAGATAACACGCGCTAGCTTTCCCCCAAAGTGGAATGATCTTGTTTGAGATGTGTATATGCTTGTGTAAGAGGGAAAGCTAGCACATGCTAGCTTTCCCCCATGGTAGGATGATGTTCGAGATGCGCTTGTGCTTGTGCAAGAGGGAAATCTAACATGCACTAGCTTTCCCCAACACTGGAATGATGTTGTTCGAAATGCGGTTGTGCTTGTGCAAGAGGGAAAACTAGCATGCGCTAGCTTTCCCCAACACTAGAAAGGTGTTGTTTGAGATGCACTTGTGCTTGTGTAAGAGGGAAATCTAACACGCGCTAGCTTTCCCCCATGGTGGAATGATGTTGTTTGAGATGCACTTCTGTTTATGCAAGAGGGGAAGTTAACACACACTAGCTTTCATTAACGGTGGAATAATGTTGCTTGAGATGTGCTTGTGCTTGTGTAAGAAGGAAGTTTAGCATGTGCAAGCTTTCCTCCATGCTAGAATGATGTTGTTCGAGATGTACTTGTGTTTGTTAAAGAGGAAAAAATGGCACATGCTAGCTTCTCCACACAATGGAATTATGTTATTCAAGACGTGTTTGTTCTTCTGCAAGACTGAAAGTTAGCATGCACTAGTTTTACCCCACGGATGAATGATGTTGTTCGAGATGCTCTTGTGCTTGTACAGGAGAGAAATCTAGCACACACTAGCTTTCCCCCACAGTGGAATGATCTTGTTTGAGATGTGTATATGCTTGTGTAAGAGACATGTTAGCTTTCCCCCATGGTAGGATGATGTTCAAGATGTTCTTGTGCTTGTGCAAGAGGGAAAGCTAGCATGCGCTAGCTTTCCCCAACACTGGAATGATGTTGTTCAAAATGCCCTTGTACTTGTGTAAGAGGGAAAGATAGCACGCGCTAGATTTTTCCCATTGTGGAATGATGTTGTTCGATATGCACTTGTGCTTATGCAAGAGGGAAAACTAACACGCGCTAGCTTTCCCCAACACTGGAATGATGCTGTTCAAAATGCCCTTGTGCTTGTGTAAGAGGGAAAGATAGCACGCACTAGCTTTCCCCCATTGTGGAATGATGTTGTTCGATATGCACTTGTGCTTATGCAAGAGGGAAAACTAACACGCGCTAGATTTCCTTAATGGTGGACTGATGTTGTTTGAGATTTGATTGTGCTTGTGCAAGAGGGAAGTTTAGAGTGTGAAAGCATTCCTCCATGCTAGAATGATGTTGTTGGAGATGTGTTTGTGTTTTTGAAAGAGGAAAAGCTAGCACACGGTAGCTTTTCCCCACAATGGAATGATGTTATTCGAGATGCACTTGTGCTTATGCAAGAGGGAAAGATAACACGTGCTAGCTTTCCTTAACGGTGGAATGATGTTGTTTCAGATGTGTTTGTGTGCTTGTGCAAGAGGGAAGTATAGCATGTTCAAGCTTTACTCTATGCTAGAATGATGTTGTTCGAGATGTTCTTGTGTTTGTGAAAGAGGGAAAGATAACACACGCTAGCTTTTCCCCACAATGGAATGATGTTATTCAAGATGTGCTTGTGCTTCTGCAAGACTGAAAGTTAGCATGCATTAGTTTTACCCCACAGAGGAATGATGTTGTTCGAGATATGCTTGTGCTTGTGCAGGAGAGAAAGCTAGCACATGCTAGCTTTCCCCCACAATAGAATGATCTTGTTCAAGATGTGTATATGCTTGTGCAAGAGGGAAATCTAGCACACACTAGCTTTCCCCCATGGTAGGATGATGTTTGAGATGCAGTTGTGCTTGTGCAAGAGAGAAAGCTAGCATGCGCTAGCTTTCACCAACACTGGAATGATGTTTTTTGAGATGTGCTTGTTCTTGTGTAAGATGAAGAGCTAGCACGTGCTAGATTTCCCCCATGGTAGAATGATGTTGTTCGATATGAACTTGTGCTTATGCATGAGGGAAAGCTAACATGCGCTAGCTTTCCTTAACGGTGGAATGATGTTGTTTGAGATGTGCTTGTGCTTGTGCAAAAGGAAATTTTAGCATGTGCAAGCTTTCATCCATGCTAGAATGATGTTGTTCGAGATGTGCTTATGTTTGTGAAAGAGGGAAAGATAACACACGCTATCTTTTCCCCACAATGGATTGATGTTATTCAAGACGTGCTTGTGCTTCTACAAGACTGAAAGTTAGCATGCGCTAGTTTTACCCCATGGAGGAATGATGTTGTTCGAAATGCACTTGTGCTTGTGCAGGAGAGAAAGCTAGCACACGCTGGCTTTCCCCCACAGTGGAATGATCTTGTGGGAGATGTGTATATGCTTTTGTAAGAGACATGCTAGCTTTCCCCCATGGTAGGATGATGTTCGAGATGTGCTTTTGGTTGTGCAAGAGGGAAAGCTAGCATGCGCTAGCTTTCCCCAACACTAGAATGATGTTGTTCAAAATGCGCTTGTGCTTGTGTAAGAGGGAAAGATAACACGCACTAGCTTTCCCCCATTGTGGAATGATGTTGTTCGATATGCACTTGTGCTTATGCAAGAGGGAAAACTAACACGAACTATCTTTCCTTAACGATGGACTTATGTTGTTTGAGATTTGATTGTACTTGTGCAAGAGGGAAGTTTAGCATGTGCAAGCATTCCTCCATGCTAGAATGATGTTGTTGGAGATGTGCTTGTGTTTGTGAAAGAGGGAAAGCTAACACAAGGTAGATTTTCCCCACAATGGAATGATGTTATTCGAGATGCACTTGTGCTTATGCAAGAGGGAAAGCTAACACACGCTAGCTTTCTTTAATGGTGGAATGATGTTGTTTGAGATGTGTTTGTGCTTGTGCAAGAGGGAAGTATCGCATGTTCAAGCTTTACTCCATGCTAGAATGATGTTGTTTGAGATGTGCTTGTGTTTGTGAAAGAGGGAAAACTAACACATGCTAGATTTTCCCCACAATGGAATGATGTTATTCAAGATGTGCTTGTGCCTCTGCAACACTGAAAGTTAGCATGCACTAGTTTTACCCCACAGAGGAATGATGTTGTTTGAGATGCGCTTGTGATTATGCAAGAGAGAAAGCTAGCACACACTAGCTTTCCCCCATAGTGGAATGATCTTGTTCGAGATGTGTATATACTTGTGTAAGAGGGAAATCTAGCACGCGCTAGCTTTCCCCCATGGTAGGATGATGTTCGAGATGCACTTGTGCTTGTGCAAGAGGGAAAGCTAGCATGTGCTAGCTTTCACCAACACTGGAATGATGTTGTTCGAGATGCACTTGTGCTTGTGTAAGAGGGAAAGCTAGCACGCGCTAGATTCCCCCATGGTAGAATGATGTTGTTCGAGATGAACTTGTGCTTATGCAGGAGGGAAAGATAACAGACGCTAGCTTTCCTTAACAGTGGAATGATGTTGTTTGAGATGTGCTTGGGCTTGTGCAAAAGAGAAGTTTAGCATGTGCAAGCTTTCCTCCATGATAGAATGATGTTGTTCGAGATGTGCTTGTGTTTGTGAAAGACGAAAAGCTAACACACGCTAGCTTTTCCCCACAATAAAATGATGTTATTCAAGATGTGCTTGTGCTTCTGCAAGACTGAAAGTTAGCATGCGGTAGTTTTACCCCACGGAGGAATGATGTTGTTCGAGATGCGCTTGTGCTTGTGCAAGAGAGAAAGCTAGCACACGCTAGCTTTCTCCCATAGTGGAATGATCTTGTTCGAGATGTGTATATGCTTGTGTAAGAGACATGCTAGCTTTCCCCCATGGTAAGATGATGTCCGAGATGCGCCTGTGCTTGTGCAAGAGGGAAAGCTAGCATGCGCTAGCTTTCCCCAACACTGGAATGATGTTGTTCAAAATGTGCTTGTGCTTGTGTAAGAGGGAAAGATAGCACGCGCCAGCTTTCCCCCATTGTGGAATGATGTTGTTCGATATGCACTTGTGCTTATGCAAGAGAGAAAACTAACATGCGCTAGCTTTTATTAACGGTGGACTAA
>JASDQU010688222.1:47995-60701 GCA_032191745.1 Picea mariana
AAACATTGTCCTCAGTGTTCATTCGGCTCTCAGAATAGGGTTGGATAATATTTCTGCAAATATTACTCCAATTCCCAAGTGGCCTCCTCAGGTTTAAAGTGTTTCCTTTGCACTTTTACCTGGGTGATGGCTCTGTTCTGTAGTATTGTTTCTTTCATGTCTAGAATGCACAGAGCGTCTACCTGAAACTCGCCTTCTAGTTCCACCTACACCATGTTTCAATTAATTATGTGAGTAGGATCATGAATATACTTTTTTAATAAGGAAACATGAAAAAACATTATGAAATTTTAAGTTTACAGGAAGTGTTAGTTGAAACGTCACTGGTCCGATTTGAGTTAAAATCTTGAAGGGGCCACAAAACCTGGATGCAAAATTTGAACAATTTCCTAGATTTAGAGAGCTTCTCCTTTCTTTGACTTTTAGATATACATGGTCCCCAATTTGAAATTCCTGGTGTCTTCATTTTAAATCTGCATAGCTTTTCTGTCAGTCTTGGGCCTCCTTTAAATTTTGTTGTACCCTTTTTACCATTTTCTCCATTTCCTGGAGCATTTATGGTACCATCATAAGCATGTCAACTGGATTATCCTAGTTAATCAGAGTTGTGCATTTCCTTCTGTACAATGCTTCGAAGGGAATCATCTTGGCTGATGTTTGATAGCCATTCTTGTAAGAAAATTCAACTAAGTGTAGGTACTCCTCCCACTTAGTTGGTTTGATTCTCATGTACATTTGTAACATGTCTTACACAATCTGATTCATTCGTTTGGTATTCCCATCCATTTCTGGATGTCATGTTTGGTATTCCCATCCATAAGTAGACTTCATAGGTATAAAATGTGCAGATTTGCTAAGTTTATCAATCACTACCATAATTGAGTCATTTTTCTTTGAGTCTTAGGCAAACCTGTGATGAATTCCAATGAGATAATATCCCACTTCCATTATGGTATAGGTAGAGGTTGTATCAGATCGGTTGGATGCTGATGTTCATCCTTTACCTATTGACAATCTAATCATTTAGATAAGTATTCAGCTGTTTCACTTTTCATGTTAGGCCAATCAGTCAATTTTCTTAAGGTTGTTATCATTTTCTGGTATCCTGGATGAACATAATATGGATTTTTGTGCAGTTTGTCAAGAATTGTAGACTTTAAATCAACAGAACTAGGTATGTGAAACCTATTTTTGAACCTTAGCAGTCCTTTTTTATCTAAACTCAAATCTGTTTTGTCTAAATTTTTTTCATTTCCTTGTAATTTTGTTGATGTTTTGATGTATTTTTCGTCAATATAGCTTGCATATTTTATTCTTTGTTCGATGTCGTTTCCTTCTTTGCTAACACTTATCTCAAAAAATTTGTTAGCCCTCGGACTTAGGGCATCTGCAACTTTGTTTTCTTTTCACTTGATGTGTCTTACTTCAAAATCAAATTCACTTAACAAGGCTAGCCACCTCTCTTACCTTACATTGAGATCTGGTTGACTGAATAAAAATTTTATACCACTGTTGTGGGTTAGTAGCAGGAAATTTATCCCCATTTAATAATTTCACCACATTTTCATCGCATGAATTACAACTACTAACTCCAAATTATGTGTAACGTAATTTCATTCATGTTATTTCATTTTACGTGATTCGTAACATATGACATGTCCATTTTGTGTTAGGACACCTCCCAAGCCTTTTTTTTTGCATCCACGCAAACTATAAAGTGTTTATCGGGATATTCTACCCTTAGGATAGGTTCTTTCATTAACAGTACCTTTAGTTTATCAAAGTTGTCCTGACACTTTTGTGACCAAGTAAATCTCATTCCCTTTTTCTATAGGGATTTAATTGGATACGTGATCTTACAAAATCCTTCAATAAATCTTTGATAATAACTGTGAATTCCCGTGAATGATCTAATGTATTCTAAATCCTTAGGGATAGACCATTCCATAATGGCTTTTATCTTATCTGGATCAACTGCAATACTCTCTTCAGATATCACATGTCTTAGGTACTGTATCCTTCTTTGGTAGAAGTCGCACTTATCAAGCTTTGCATACAACTTGTGTTTCCTTAAGGTTTGCGATACTATTTTTGGATGTTCATCATGTTCTCCTTTCGTTCTTGAGTAAACTAAAATATCATTGATAAAAACCAACACAAATTTATCGAGGTATTGACTAAATATACTATTCATCAAACACATAAAGGTTGATGGTGCATTAGTATGACCAAACGGAATTACGATAAACTCATAGTGTCTGTATCATGTTCTAAATGTTGTTTTATTTATATCTTCATCCTTTATCCTGACTTGGTGATAACCAGAACTTAAATCTAACTTAGAGAAGAACTTTTCTCCTCCCACTTGGTCAAACATGTCATAAATTCTAGGTTAATGATACTTATTTCAATCGTCATCTTATTTAGTTTTCGATATTCAATGCATAGTCTCAAAGTCTCATCTTTCATTTTAATGAAAAGAACTGGTGCTCCCCAAGGTGAGCCACTTGGTATGATATATTCTTTATCTAATAGTTCTTTCAGGTTAATTATCATCTCTGTTAATTTGGGTAAACTCATTCTATAAGGTGCCTTAGATATCGGGGTAGATCCAGGTAGTAGATCGATAGAGAAGTCTATCTCTCTTATTAGAGGTAGTTCTGATATTTCTTCCACAAATACATATCTAAACCCATGTAGGACTGCAAAGTATTCTAGACTGGGTTTGTTTTCCTTTTCTAACAGATTAGTTACTTCAACAACATAAACTTGGAAACCTTTATTCATACATTTCTAAAACTGCATGGTTGATATCTGCTTAACCGAAACTGGTTTTCTGATCCCTTGTATCATCCTAACTATGTTGTTTTTGTCTTTGTAAGTAACTGACTTTTCGTAAAAGTTTAAAATTAATTTATGTTTCTCTATCCAGTCCATTCCAATGATTATATCGTAAGATCCCAAAGGTCAAATTTTCAGATTTAACTTTATACTTTGACCATCTATGTTGAGTTCACATTCATGAATGAAATATGTTCTTTTATCTTGGTCACTTTTTATAACTAAACTGACTAGGACTTATCATGATTTACTTTCTTGAGTTTGTTTAATTCGACTAAACCAGGAGTAACATAACTCAGACTAGCTCCTGGGTCAATTAATATATAAATACAATTATCATGAATTTTTCCTTCCAACTCAACGATAGTGGATTGATGATAGACTTGTCTGCCATCGACAACTGCCTTAATTATGTGCATTCTTTTTCCCTTATCTCCCACTGTATAATCTTCTTATAGTTTATGGACTATAGTTCTTACTGTGGAAATTAAGCGTGGTGTAATGAACCTAAAATTTACCATAAAAAAAAATTGTTTATATAATTTCTTGATAGAAGTAGGAAAAACCCTAAGCTCTAAAACTCTATTGTAAGCTCTCTTATAAAACTTTACTACAAAATTCTATTATAAAACTCCTAATTCCTACCTACCCAAGATTTTTGACTATAGTATCTTTAGTTATCCGAGTAGGAAGGTTCTAAGAGAGGACCCCCCCCCAAGGCTTTAACAATTCCCTTTTTACCTTCATTTCAAAAACCTTTAGGCATAGGGACTATGTGATTAATGTGTAACCTTACGATCCATACTACACTCACCTTTTCCACATAAGGTCTCCATGATCATGAACAAGTCCACCCACATAAATTAACCTTAGGGAACTTTATTTGGTTCCCATCAAAAGCCATGGGTCGAGTTTAAAGACCAGTCACTATCATAAACTACCAAGCCATATCACCGGTGGAAATTCGACAACAAGGCTCGAAATGCTGACTAAGACTAACGTAGGGGGTGTGGAAGAAACATTCCTTAAGTGGGGAAAGGTTCACTATCAGGGTAGTTAAAGCTCTATAACCATCATAAATGGAAGTCCTTCTAATCACATTGAATTTGTCTGGCTATACACCCAAAGAGTCACACCAACCCTACCATTGTCACATGGCTAACCCATCCTCTGTACCCTCCACCTTTATTCTAAGGTGACAAGGCACCGTTTAGGGTTTGGGTAGATTCATTGTTTGTCATTTCTGAGTTTTTTATGAAGAGGCTCTATTTATCGCATTTTTCAAAGGCGAAGTCTATATGTAATGGTGTTTTCTCCATGGATGTAACTGACGGCATGGTCCGAAACACTGGTAAGTTATTCCTTAAACATAATACCATGATATATTAATTAAGGTGGTGCATTCTTCGACAACTGTTAAGTATTTTTTCATTTTGTTAGTCAACGTCGTGTCTTTTTTGTTCCTGTTGTGTTCTTCCTTTCGGGTAACTTCTCTGTATTATTTTTTGGAATCACCCTTAGTCCTGAGTAAAGAGGTTTTCTCCTTGAGGTTTTCAATATTCCTGCTTTGGTTAGTCCTTTTGGGAGCCCTCTGTAGTAGTTTATCAGAGTATTTTGGAGTTAAGGTTGCTTGACAGCATACACCACCCCTCAAATAGATAATAAGCTTTCATTTAATAGAGGAAGGGTAAAAGTCTTATGAAAAAGTCCCACTGTGAAATGCATAAAGCGTGGTATATACTTCGTATTGTTTTTTTTATTTATATTTTCATTCATCTTTAAAGAATCTCAAGGAGGTATGTCGGCCCTGTGAATAGTTCACTGATGGAAGACTCTTTATGTTTGGTAGTGTAATATGTTACATTTTTATTTATTTCCCCTATAATGGATGGAGTCATCCTTCTGTATATTTACCAGACCCTTGGTTGGTTATTACCTGGGTAATTAACCTTGTTATTTGATTTAATTCCTTCTGTCTTTGTGATGCCTCGAACAGTTTATTGGGAGTCCTACGACATATAACATTTTGATTTTGTAAAGAAAAATTTTTCACCTTGATGGATGGTGATTAATTCCCATCAATTGAATATCGTAGCATGATGACTCTGCTTTTACTATTGATTATAATTATTCGCTACAGTTTTGGTTCAAGAATGATTTAAACTTAACTCTTTAATCAAGTCTATATTCTATGTGAAATGTCTATACTATTGCTTTGGCTTTCTCCTTGTCATGTTTGTACAATTTACAAGTTAAGGGTTTCCCTATTGATTAATTACTTGTAAGAGAGAACTTATAAGATTTGTAACCATCACTAATGATGGGCCTTGTTGGTGCGAGGTCCCATCAGATATTTTACTGCACCCTCCTCCCTCATCCCAAACATCTATTCAGAAAGCAAGTGATGGGGCAAGGATTCGAGCCCTCACATCATAAGATAAGTGTCTCTCTGGAAAATTAAATCGTTGGTTTAACGTTTATCATCCTATTGCAACTAATTTTCTTTTGTTACTTATTCCTCGAATAAACGCTAGTGATTACATGGTTTTGTTTTCCTTTGCAGGGCTTTCATCTTTGCAAGTCTCGAATACCCACCTCTTCCTTCTTTGCAAAAGGTATTCGGGTTTCAAACCCATCATATCTCAGGATAACTCTACAGGTCCTAGAATCATCCAAAGGAGATCGTGAATTCAAGTAGCTCTGTTATAATTAGTTCTTTCGACTTCTATAATATTTTCTTAAAGTAAACCCCTGGGGTCGTTTTCCATTGTTGGCATAACGCAAGTTCTTGTATAAGTCTTGAATCCGTATTTTTATTTTAGATTTGTTCAACTCTGTAATACAATTTCATTTTTATTTATTGAATGGTGATCCTAACCGAAATTACTCAGAATGATAATCTGTATCAAATTGAGTCTGTCTTTTGATTCTTGAACACTGAACTTGTTATTTAGGAACTAAATAAGGAAGTCTATGCAACTCGATTCTGTCTTGTGCCATTTTTCTATTACGTTAGAGAAATAAAAAATGTTTCCTAGAGTTTAACAATGGAGTTACTGGTAACTTTTGTTCTACTGTATTTGATTCATATTGAAGGAAGTGCATCAGTTGTTGATTTAGCTAAAGTATTCCAACTCCTATACATTTGATTTATAGTTGTGGTTACATGTCTGTTAGAATGTTATCATGCTCATAGTACCAAAACGGATCTCTATAAATATATACATATATATACATATTTACTTACATAGACATTAGATTCTGGATTTCATTATAATGTCTACCAATGTTAATTAGACATATACTTTCCTATATGTGATATATATATATATATATATATATATATATATATATATATATATATCATGGAAAAGTATTGGTTCGTAATAGCTTAATTCCACACTAAGTGGCAGATGGCGACCCAAATAAACTTATGACTCTGATTTTGTATTTATAGAAATATACCTACTCCATATATATATAGACTATTTTTCATTCTGATCATGAGTAGATGGTTTTATATTAGAAATTTCGATGTAAAGGAAATTTCTTTATAGTTACCTCTGTATAGAAGAAATCTAGTTATAGAAAATGATTACTTCCAAAACCTAATCACACCAATCCATTCGATTGTCATAACAAAATAAAAAATAATTTCTACTTTCATACACAATCTAATCCAGTCATAAAGAGTTTCTCAAAAATTGATTTATAAGGTATTCTATAAGAAATTGGGCTTCACACATTCGTATAATCGAACAGATTTCGCCTAGGTTATTGTATCCATACAGAATTTAATGGTTGCACTACAATTGTAGCTAATTCACTCCACAGAGATGGAAAATAATTCAATTCAGGTTCCACAAATACATTAAATAATATATGCGATCATTCGAACAAAGAAGGAAAATATTACACATCTGAACCATTTCATGGGAATACAAAGGGAACAACCACGTTCCTCCCAACCGTAGAACAAGGCAGCCAAATCACTTGCCTGATTCACCCCCTAGCCTGACCATGAGTCTATGAGAAAAAACTTGGAATATCCTCTTAAGAAATGTCTTCCTCTATCTATAGTCCTCTCCTTACCTAACACTTAATATTTAGTGTTCATAATAGAAAGTACACAATAATTCTTCTTTCCAACATACTAGGTAGTGTCCTGCCTCCTCACATATGCTATATATCGAACAATCCTTTTTGCCTAGGTCTTTTTTCCCTCCCTTGGGAATTTTCACAACTTTCTAAATCCATGATTTCCAGGGGCTACCAATGGCCAAATACTTGATTTTCCACTTGTAACAACTATCCCAGAGGTAGTTCCAACATGTTCCCCACTCATGGAGTCATGTTCAACTGAATTTAACATGGTTGTTCCATTTGTCCTCCTGCAATAATTAAAAAAAATATTATGTTTACATACAAGTGTCATAGTCAAATAGTTAGTTGGGTCAAATCAGGTCTTTACCCAACAGTCATAATAATTAATTACAATTTATCAAATTTAAAATTCAAAATTTCCATAAATGGAATTTTTTTTTCCAAATTCGAATTTACCAAAAACGGAATAATTTTCTAACAATTTTTTACTTTCAAAAATAATTTATTTTTGGAGATGTCACATCCTTTACCCCTTCAATAAAACATTGTCCTTAGTGTTCATCCCTTTATTGGAATAGGATTGGATGAGATTTCCACAAATCTCCCTCAAACTCCCAAGTGGCCTCCTCAAGACTAAAGCGCTTCCATTGCACCTTTACCTAAGCGACGACTCTGTTCTGGAGTGTTATTTCCCTCTAGTCCAGAATGCTCAGGGGTTCCACCTAGAACTCACCTTCTAGTTCCACCTGCACCAAGTTCCAATTGATCATGTGACTAAGATCATGAACATAATTTTTCAACAAAGAAACATGAAATACGTTATGGATTTTTAGATTAGCTGGAAGTGCAAGTTGGTATGCTACGGGTCCAATTCGAGCTAGTATCTCGAAGGGCCCACAAAACCTGGGTGCCAACTTGGCACAGTTCCCAATTTTTAGTGAACTCTTTCGGGCTTTAACTTTTAAGTAAACATGATCTCCCACTTGAAACTCCAAGTGTCTTCTTTTCTGGTCCGCATAACTTTTCTGTTTGTCCTGTGCCTCTTTCAATTTCTGTTGTACTTTTCTTACCATACTTTGCATTTCTTGGAGCATCTCTAGTCCAACCATAAGTCTATAAATCGGGTTTGCCCAGCTAATTGGAGTCATACACTTCCTACCATACAGTACCTTGAAGGGGCTTAACTTAGCTGAAGTTTGGTACCCATTGTTATATGCAAATTCTACCAAGTGTAGGTAGTCTTCCCACTTGCTTGGTTTTGTTGTTACATACATGCAGAGCATATCCTCCATGATTTAGTTTGTTCTTATAGTCTGTCCATCCGTTTGTGGATGATAACTCGTACTGAAATTCAAATTAGTATTTAGCCCTGCAAATAATTCTTTCCAAAAAATAGATGTAAATTTTACATCTCTATCTGAAGTCACCATTTTAGGAATACCATGCAGTCTAAAATTTTCTTTCATAAATATTTCAACGATATTTGTAGCTTTAAAAGTAGACTTTACAGGAATAAAGTGTCTAGACTTACTGAGTTTATCGATTACAACCATAATAGAGTCATTTTGTTTCTGAGTTTTAGGCAAACATGTAATAAAGTCTAGCGATATGGTCTCCCATTTCCATTATGGTATTGGTAATGGTTGTAGTAGGCTAGTTGGATGATGGTATTCGACCTTAACCTGCTGACAATATTACACCTAGCCAAGTACTATGCTATTTCACCCTTCATATTAGGCCAGAAAAAGAATTTTTTAAGTGTTGTTATCATTTTTTGGTATCTTGGATGGCCAGAATACAGTTTCTTATGCACTTTTTTTAGGACTATTATCTTTAACTCTGTTGAATCTGGTTAGTAAAGTCTATTTTTAAATTGTAATAGTCCATTTTTGTCGATACTCAGATCTGGTTTATCTAAGTTTGCGGTACTGTTTTTTAATTCTGCCATTACCGTAGTGTAATTTTCGTCGTTAATCCCTGTCGTCCTTATTCTCTCTTCTAGATCACTTTCTAATCTACTGACATTTATTTTGAATAACCCTTGGACTCTTCTGCTTAAATCATCTGCTACCTTGTTTTCCTTACCTTTTATATGTCTTACCTCAAAATTGAATTCGCTCAAGAAGGCTAGCCACCTTGCTTTCCTTGCATTAAGATTTGGCTGACTAAATAGATATTTCACACCGCTATTATCCATCAATAATAGAAAATTTTTTCCCATTATGTAGTGTCACCACATTTTTTGGGTGTGTATTACTGTTGCCAATTCTAAGTCACGAGTGACATAGTTTCTCTCATGTTCTATTAGTTTCTAGGATGCGTAACCAATAATGTGTCCTTATTGAGTTAGGATACCACCTAGTCCTTATTTAATCGCATCAACACAGATGGTAAAGTCTTTATCTAGGTCTGCTACCTCAATATGGGTGCGATTGTCAATAATTCCTTCAACTTGTTAAAACTATCTTGACATTTTTGTGACCAACTAAACTTGGTCCCTTTTTTCTGTAAAGACATGATAGGCTAGGCTATTTTGGAAAACCCCTCTATAAATCTACGATAATATCCGGTGATTCCCATAAATGATTAGATATCCGCTACATCCTTAGGTACCGACCATTCCATGATGGCTTTTATTTTCTCAGGGTCAACTGGAATGCCTTCTGCGGAAATTACATGTCCTAGGTATTGCATTTTATTTTGATAAAAATCACACTAATCAAATTTGGTTTACATTTTGTGTTTCCTCAAAGTTTTCATAACTATTCTTAAGTATTCTTCATGTTTTTCCTTTGTTTTAGAATAGACCATAATATCGTCAATAAATACTGGTACGAACTTGTCCAAGTACTGGATGAAAATATTGTTCATTAGACACATAAACGTGGCTGGTGCGTTAGTGAGTCTGAAAGGTATGACCATGAATTCATAGTGTCCATATCTTGTTTGAATTTTTTTTTTCCTTATGTACTCATATTTTATCCTAACTTGATGATAACCGGATCGTAAATACAACTTTGAAAAGATCTCGGATCCACCTACTTGATCGAACAGATCATTTATCCTAGGTAAGGGATACTTGTTCTTAATAGTCACTTTGTTCAATTGTCTATAATCAATACATAGTATTAGAGTACCATCTTTCTTTTTCACAAAGAGGACCGGTGCTCCCCCTGGTGAAACACTTGGTCTGATATACTCTTTGTCCAATAATTCTTGTAGTTGAATTTTTGATTTTGTTAATTCTGATAAACTCAATCGATAAGGTGCTTTAGAGATATGGGTTGAACCAGATAGCAGGTCTATGGAGATGTCTATTTCCCTTATAGGAGGTAATTTAGGTATTTCATCAACAAATACGTCTCTGAATTCATGTATGATAGAAAGGTCTTCCAAGTTGGGATTATCTTCTTTTTCTAACAGATTCGTTATTTGGATGGAATAAATTTTACACCGCTTCCTCATGCATTTCTTGAATTTTATTGTTGTGACTTGTCTAACTGATACTGGTTTTGGTATACCTTGGGTTGTTCTAGTAGTGTCATAATCATCTTTATAATTAAGTGTCTTTGTATAGCAATCTAGAACTGCTTTGTGCTTTTCCAACCAATCCATTCCGATAATCACATCATAATATCCTAGTGGAAGAATATTTAGATTTGTATTTATGTTTTTCCCATCTAAACTGAATTCAAAATTAGAAATAAAGTCAACCACTTTCCTTTTTGTTCCTGTTTCTAATTGTACCAGCCATGATTTTACGTGTTTCATCCTCTTAAGTTTATTTGACTCTACTACACCAGGAGTTCTATTACTTAATGTAGCTCCAGGGTCAATTAAAACAAAAATTCATGTGTTATTGATTTTACCTTCGATTTACACCACCGAGGACTGGTGTTCATCTTGTTGACCATCTAGGACTTCATTTATTTGGTGTAGGCTTCTGCCCACATCACCCACCGTCGAGGCTTCCTGCAAATTATGAACAACATTTATGTTTGTTGTATTGATACATGTAAAGTTCCTCCTTAGATGAGGTTCTCCACATTCCCAACACTTCAATGGTTCACGGGGACCGTCCCCAAACTTCTTTGTTCCTAGATTTAGTAGTTTACCATTGCCTTGCATACTTGGATAATTGGACTGAAAGTCCTTTCTAGAAAATATTTTTGCTTCATTTCGATAAGGAGATGGCTGGTATCCCTTCTTCTGTTGTTTAATTCAGTCTTGTTTCTTATGCTTCCAAGCTCTATGAAACTTTTCCCATTGTTTATACTGGCCATATCACATTCGTTCTTTCTTTAATACTTCACTCAAGGACTTGGGGTTGTCAAACTCAATTTTGTCCTTGTAGAACTGTGGTAAGAAGCTTAGGAACTGCTAGATTTTTACCTTGTCCTCCCGGATATAAGGCACGGACCTTAGTAGTTCTAGGAATTTATTCTTAAGGTCTTTCATTGTCATCTAACTAAGTCGTAACTCATAAAATTCTTTCATTTTCCTTTCATAGTAGCTTTAATATAGGTATTGTTTCTTGAAATATTTCTTGAAGTCTGGCCATTCCATCTGTTTCTCTTTTAAGCCCTTTGCCAAATTTAGATCTTGCCACTAGATGTTGGTCTTTCCTTTCAGATTGTAAATGTCCATTCTGACCTTCATATTGTTGGAATAGTTGTATATCTGGAAATATTTTTTGATGTCTAATAACCATGCTTCATCTTCCTCCCCTATTCTAGATTCTCCATGAAGGGTAGCTGGTTTAATTTTCTTAAATTCTCCTTCAATGTGGTCTACTTGTTTTCTCTTTCTGTCTATTTTGGTTTTGTCCTCAGCTAAAGGTGTACCTTCAGACGAACTATCTCCTTCTTCTACTTCAGGCCCAGAGTTCTTGGAGGCCCTTTTTATGACCTCTTCTTCATTGTTATCGTCCTTGGGGATTTTCTTTGTCACTATACTCCATAGCAGGACTTCATTTATCTTTTGTTTCTCCTGTTGTGCTTTCTTCAGTTTCTCATTGTCAGCTTTGAAAAACCTCCAACTCAACAATAAGATTCCTCATTGTTTCCATCACTTCTGTAGGTGAGCTTCCATCACTATTCTATGTTGGATTTCTAGGAGGCCTCTGCTACGGATTTCCTTCAATTTTGATTTTTGCATCATCCTAAGATGCCATAATTAACACAAAACAGAAAGGTTTTTATGTTTGTAACAATAAAATTTTATTAATTTTGCATAAATCAAAATATGTGTTAAGAAACTAATGTGGCCTTGTTCAAGGTCTAGTGTTGTAACATTTTCTCTAATAGCATATGTAATGAACCTCATATTTACCATAAAGAAAAAAATTGTGTATATAATTTCTCGGTAGAAGTAGGAAAAACCCTAAGTTCTAAAACTCTATTGCAAGCTCTGTTATAAAACTCTACTATAAAATTCTATTATAAAACTCCTAAGTCCTACCTAACCCAATATGTTTGACTATATTATCTTGAGTTATCTGAGTAGGAAGGTTATAAGAGAGGACCCCCCCAAGGCTTTAAAAATTCCCTTTTTACCTTCATTTCAAAAACCTTTATGCATAGCCCTAAGGGGTTGGATCCAATGGTGGAAAGTGAGGAGTTTTTCACCGTTGGGCAAGGTTCAATTCTCGTGAGGGCTTTACCTGGAGCCATGGGGACACCTTGAGGTAGTGGTCGAACGTGTGGTTGCACCCAGAGATACTATAATAAATGGTATCGTGACCCGTGCACACATAAGTGGA
>JASDQU010688223.1:21239-41462 GCA_032191745.1 Picea mariana
TCATTCACACATATGAAATATACAGAGACAGATATTTCCTGAGGAAACCCATAAAGGGTAAAAACCTCTTCTTCTTTATATGATAAGTAATCTTTACATTCTGTACATTATCACACTTATGAGCACCAACTCATAATGAGGATACAACCTCTATTTTGCAAGATGCAACTTGCTGAGAGCATCAACTCTCTGTTTTCTCTATCACCTACTAGAAGGAAGCACCAACTACCTGGTTTCTCTAGCACCCACTAGAAGGAAGCACCAACTCCCTAAGTGTTCTAGCACCAACTGGATGGAAGCACCAACTTCTAGTCACACAGGTACCAACCTGTATAACAGAGAACAATAGTTCTCCCTTGCACCACCCTGCCACCCTGGTTTCTCTGGATGCAACCAGATGGAAGCTACAACTCCCTGTGTTCAAGTACCCACTTGAACCCCTGAGTACAACAATCCTCCCTAGCACCTCCCTTCTACCCTAAAATATAAAGTTTGCTATATATAAATTTATCACAATGATACAATATTTATCATTGGCTTACTAGGTTTATCACTATTCTGCTATGCTACTCTACTCTCCTGTATTAGTGTCTCTCTGTCTGCATCTTCTTGTGATTTATGATCTTCTGTTTTTCTCTACAAGAGCACCTCATCCTTCCTTTAGTGTCTCACTATCTTGCTGCACACATGCCTTGTGCTTTCCGTGCTTCTACCTTTTATGCTCTATCCGCTATGTCAATTCAATGCACCATTCCTCTTCTATGTATTTCAGCTGCTGCACACCCCTCCTTCTACACTCCTGAATCCCTCTCAAAAACAACAACTCCCATATCTTCTTTGTTCTGCATACTTATAGTCTCTGTGCACCTTGTGCATGCTATCATGCCATGCTTATGCATGCTCTCTCCATGTCGATTGCTCTGCCTGATCATCATTGCAACTCTTCATCTTCTCTGGTAGTTAGATCCATGCATCCATCATCACTGGGTGTTATGCCGAGATTCCATCGCCTCTCCAGCAGTCGAGACTCTTCATCTTCTCAATCATAGTCGAGCTCATCCCCTCTATTGCAGTTAAAGGCTTCAACGCTCTTCCATCTATCAATCCCCTCTATGAACCATCTTCATTCCACTGGTAGATGCCTTGAGACTCTTCAGCTCCTCTGGCAATCACACTGAAGTCTCTTCTAGTCCTCTGGCAGAAACCATTAGTGGTTTCTAACAGTTATAGAGTGAACCTTGAAATGGAGCCTAGCTATGCTAGATCCTTCCACTTATGTGACCATCGGCGATGACCACCAGCTACATCGACATTTCGGCATTTCGACATTCGACATTTCGCATTTCACCATTTCACGATTTCGCATGTCACAAATTCCTGTTGCAAGGTATCTCGAATCTCCAAGTCCTGATCCATGAAACTCTGAAAAAGGATCTTATCTCTTTGAGCTCTTCTCTACATCTCTTCGACGATGTGACCACTAGCGATGACCATAGCCTTATTCAAAAATGCATTTTGGCGTTTCATCATTTCGACATTCCTGTTGCAAAGTTTTTCGACACTCCAACTCCCGGTATCCGAAACCAACACCAAAAGGTGTTTTTTGCATTTCGGCATTTCGTCATTCCTTGTGATGAAGTGTTTTGACACTCCATCTCCTGGTATTCGAAATCTACACAAAAATATGTTTCAGCGTTTCGCATTTCGTGACTTCGGGACTCCTGTGATGAAGAGTCTGGACTCTTGACTCCTCCAACTCCTGGTATCTGAAAATCTAGTTGATGTGCTTGTTTCGGGATCTTCGATGTTTCACATTTCGGCACTTCGGGACTCCTGTGATGAAGAGTCTCAACTCTTGACTCTTCCAACTCCCAGTATATAAAACTCTGGTTGATGTGCCTGTTTCGGGATCTTTGACGTTTCTCATTTCATGATTCTGGGACTCCTGATGATGAAGAGTCTCGACTCTTCCAACTCCTGGTATCCGAAATTGTCCTCCTGTCTTCAAGATTTCGTAACCCTGCTTCACCTTGCTCTTTAAAGAACGTGCAGGTTCTCCTAGATCCAATGCTGGTTAGACCTTGGGATCAGATTTGATGTTCATTGGGAATTCTCAATGGGATCCATAGATCACTGTCGCTTCTCCTCCTGGGCTTACACATCCTCCTAACTTGGAATAATTTTTAAGTGTCAAAGGCCTCGACCTTTGATCCATCTAAGATCCTGAGTACGCTATCTCTCTTGAGCTTTGACAATGAGTTAACCTTGTCCTTGGTGCACACCTACGCACTGCGTGCAACTCTGCACTAATCCTCCTGAGCTTACGTTGTCCTTGTTTTTCCATCGCTGCATGCTCTGATATTGCCATCAATGACAAGCACACCTACCTGTAAACATGCCAACAGGGTGGGAGTGAAGAATGTATATGTTGTGTTGCTATGCTTTGTGCAATGTGTTGATGTGTTTATGCCCTTACTTTCTAAGTGCTTTGGTATAGTAGATAGATATGTTTATTCTTTGTGCTAATAATGTATATGGATGTTAGATCTGACTTATATGAATGTGCTAGTACCTGAATCTGTTAGATCTAAACTACTTCTCTATGATAAGTTCTTAGACACATCAGATCTGAATGAATGATGGGATGCTCTATTTTATCTATGGAGTAGATAATGGTTAAATATTGATGAACTATCAGTGCTAAGTGCTCGGTTAAGTATTACAATCATAGATCTATGTCCCAGCTAGGTTGCAGACACCTGAGTCTTGCAACCACCCCTGGCTCTACCTTAGGTGAGACTTCATCTACTTCGTAGGTGTTGCCGAAAGGGCCAGTAGTTAGGTTTTTTTTGGTGTGTTGTTGTAGCATTGAACCCTGGGTTTGCCCCTGTGCTAACAAATGGTTTTGTTTCCAGGACCTGAAACTGTGATTGCTAGGAACTAAGGAAGAAGAAGCTTTGTGCAAAGATCTGACCTGAAATTGTGAAATCTTTGTGCATAGATCTGTTGCCCTAGTGCGCAACATTCTACTTGACCTGTGAAGCTCTGTGCCAAGAAAAGAGGTAAGATCTAAAGAAAAGAGGTAATATCTGTAAGCTCTGTGCTCCAATAAAGGTAAGAATATTGAAAAGTTCTATATCTGAAAGCTTTGTGCTCCGTAGAAGTAAGATAAGTGGAAATTTTTGTTTCAAAAGTATGGATCTAGGCATTTTTGATAGATTATTTCCTAGCTTGAAAACTAGGGCATTAATAGATTAAAAAATATTTGATATGAGTAGATCTGATAAGAATAGTGAAAAATATGTTATACCTATGCATATAAAAAATGTTTGGACTAACTAGTGGATGCAAGATCTTAGAAAGAAATGTTTGCATGTTAGCTACTATGACCCTAGCGCACAGTATAGAAAGAGATGGGAATCATTTGAAAGAAAGAGAGGAATAAACCTCTGTTACAGTTGCAGAAAACTGAGACATCTTGCTAAAGAATGCCCTAGGAGAAGACCTAGTTGTCTTTGTTGCGAAGCTATGGACCATGAAGTATTGGATTGCCCTAGAATGATTGCTAAGCTTGAAGAAATGAACATGAGACAAGAAGACCCTAAGGAAGATCCAAAAACTACGATTATGGCAGAACCCCATAAAGAATTAGAGAAAGTATTGCTACAAATGAAAGACACCCTGAATGATCACCGACATGTTAGTTTATCAGAGGTCCTCAAATAAAAAGAATGCCTTGAAGCAAGAATAGGAGACTTCTACATTGACTTTGTTCTAGATCAGGAAACACAAGTGAATATCATGACAGAGAGAAGTTGGGAAGCTATAGGAAGGCCTGCTATGATTCCTTCATTAGGAGGAATAAGACTATTCAAAGGAAAATTGATAAACCTATGTGGAAATATCACCCAGATACCTATGAATGCCAATGGGACTTCGATAGAGGAAGATTTTGAGATTATTAATTTTATTGAGAACAACACCCCATTTAACATGTTACTAGGAAAACCTTGGATTGAAAGAGATCAGTCTAGAAGGTAAGAAAAAGAAGAAGTTTTAGAGAAGAAGAAGCAAGAGTTAAAAGATTTCATGACTAGTAGGATAACATACTTAATTGAAGAACAAAAGAATGGATCGAAGCTATTTAACACCAGAGACCCAGATATTGAAGTTTCAAGAACACTAGATTACCCATAGAAGATTGAAGTACCTGTTCCAGATAAAGAAGAAGTATCACCCTCGAATCTTAGGAAATAATCTCAACAATGCAAAGTAACTATGCCAAAAGAAGATAAGAATTAGAAGGGAAAAAGGTATACCGAGACAAAGCTCACTGGAAAGAAAGATATAAAGCTAAGTAAGAAGAGAGCTAAGATCGACAAGTTATAGAAGGTTCCAGAGGGAACTTTGCAGAAGGAAAATGTGCAAAATTGGAGCTTTATCGGGATAATAGAACAACGTCACATGGCACTTCGCTAGGGTGAAGCAATATAGCCATTGAGATCAATATAAATGTTCGATCGACTCCTCCGAATGGGTATAAAGGCATTTATGGTTCGCCACCAGACCGTTGGACCGTGCCATAACGAACATAACAGAGTTAATGAAGTCTTCTTGACCGTTGCAAGCAATCTATTGCCAAGTTATCTATTTATCCCGTTGCACCATGCACTGAGAATTTTTTTTCTAACCGTAAATCTAAGCCCGTAGACTTGTTGATTTTACACAGTGATCATTGCACTATTTCCCTCTATCCTATTGTAGTGTCTAATTTACTCCTTGAACCCAAAGATTTCCAACCTCGAGCATGTATTTCGGACGAGTTCAACGCTGTAGAGAAATTTTTCGAAGAAGTTTTGATCGACCTCATGAATGAAAGAGTCATGTCGATGTATGCAGGTATACAAGCTTCATCAACGAGAATGGTGCAAGCCTCTCCGTCGACTGTTCGAGGATTGGGGCCATCTCGACCATCAACAGAAAAGAGAACCAAGCATAAAGACGACTTCACAAATGAAAAAATGATTCCAACCATATTTATCGATTACATCCCACCTCTGGCTGGTGCGGTGAATCGTGATAGCATGCCAAGAGAATTTGAGTACACCATGGTCACTGTGTACCTCCCGAAGGGAATACGCGTAGTTCGAGTAGAGAAAGATAATATCAAAGTGTTGAAGTTCAGTGACTTCAACCTCAGAGATCACAAGACCTATGGTATGCTCACCCTATACAAGTACCTAACCAAAACTAAGGGGAAGAATTCAAAGATAATCCCCCAGTCATGGATGATGAACCTCACGTAGTCCACCCTCCTAAATGTCATGAAGATCCCACACTTCGAAAGACACTAGGAAGTCAACGCATGTGTCAATCTGCTACTGTCATGTTACCATGGCGGCTACTTATGGCTAGACTACTGCATTACATTTGAACCAAAGCTGATCCAAAAGATCACAGGACTGAGTATGAAAGGACCCGATCCGTAGGACTTTTATCCAGGAAAAGATGCAAATTGCACACTCACACAGAAGATCAAGGATAATATGGTGATGTTGAAAAGGGAACAAGAGGCTACAAGGTAGCTTCCATCCAGAGTGGTGCAGTGTGCCTATCATGTCAACTGATAGCTGGAAAGTTAGTAAGGAAGAATTGACCTACGTAGGTCATCGAATTTGTTGTTTACCTCACAGGGAAGTGCGCAGAAGGCCTACAAATGAACTGGGTGAAGTACCTAGTTAACCATTTGGAACTAGATTGTTAAGAAGCACAGGATCAGGGTTATGAATTTCATTAAAGCTGGCTTCTGGTCCTCATTGCATTTTTTTCTTGGGAGATGTCATAAGGAGCGACCTTCCCCAACATAGAGACATTTGAACCGCTTGCCACGAAATTATCTACCTTGTGGTATTCAACTGATATGAACAAAAAGTGGGAATCGAATGTTGTATTTCATACATACTACCTCCAGCTAAAGTGATCCATCGAAGCCAAGCCTTGCATGACTCTGAACAAATTACAAAGGTTTTGACCCCTGATGAAGTTCAACACAGATCGACACTTCATATACATTACAGCACGAGCAGATGAACATAAAGAGTAGCTCCAGTCATATTATAATATTACAGAAGAAGACCTTGAGGAAATCACTAAGGAATGGTCCACTGATCTCCTTATCCCTGCCAACCCCACAGATATATCTGATCTTGACAACCTAGAGGACACTCATAAAGAACATAATACCCTTGAAACTAGTAGACAGAAGAAGATTGAGGAGGTCCAAAACTTAAGCAACACCTCAGTGAAGACCATGTCCATGTCAGCTGACCGAGGGGGTGGTGACAAAGTAGAAGCTGAAAAAAATCCCAGCGAAGTAACATCGCCCAAAGATGAGGTTGACCCCTTAAATAAGAGGAAGGCTTCCTCCCCCTGAAACCTTCTTCCCGGAAGAAATCAAAAGCCACCATGACCAAGATGCAGACTGTCCTCACCTCTGATGACTTTGACTTCATCATAAAAGCCCTGAATGATGCTTCACTTGAGATAACAGAGAAACAAGGATTGAATAAAGAAGAAATGTATGATAGGATTGAAGTCAAGATCCTAGGGGTACAATGGGCGCTTCAGTCTAGCCTCATAGTCTCCACTATGCCTCTTCCATCAGGAGCACCAGAGTTGGGAGATGAGCCAACCCAACTCCACCGACTAGCTGAGACAGTCGAAACTCACCTTCGACAAGCACAAGAGGAAACAAAACAAGACACCCAGGCTTTGGCACAAGTACAAGGAGTACTTGTAGAGCAACGCCAAGCTACAGAACATGAAAACATTGCTCTCCATGCAAAGTTTGATGAAGAAAAATCACAGATACAACAAGGAAAAGAATAGTTTCTCGCGGAGCAACTCGAAGTGAAAGAAGCGGTCAATAGAGCACTTTGCTCTGTGACAGTCATAGAAATAAAGGAAGAGGACTGAGTCACGCAACAAGTAGAGTAGCTCACAGAAGTTATCCAACAGTTACAGCAATGTATCACAGACTTAGAGCTCCACGCAGTACCCAAGACTCCATAGGATGTAAGGGATCAAAGAGAAGCAACTGCTAGAATCATAGTTGAGAGAATAAAATCCCTTGCTATGGAATGAAAGCAACTTACTGATCATAGTGCCCAGACCTATGAGAAACTCATTGAGAATCCAGAACTAAAGGCACTGGAGTCATAGCTCCAAGAGGTGAAGTATCAAGCTGAAATGATACAAGCACAGCTAAAGCCCCTATCAGTTGTGGAAAGAATGAAGCACTCCCAAGAGCAGCGCACTGCCCATCAGTAGATCCACACTATCCAGAGAAGATTTATGGAAGTAACTCAGAGGCTCCAACCTGTACAATATAAGGCCTACCAATTGTTCACATAGGTCAAAGGTTGAGGAGTAGAACTAGAGTAGGTTGTCACTGCAGTTGAACAACACCTAGAGGGACCTGTGAATGAGGTAGTCATCCAAGAGTTCATTGCACAAGAGTTCATGGTACAGTAGAAAGTCAAAGCAGCTCAAGTCAAGATCGAGGCTTTTGAAGCAGAACTACCTAGATCAGAGTGACTTGGGACAAGTCATAGGTGAGTGTTGGGGGCATGTTGGCCCTTGACCAAATTTTGGGATATCCTTGGTCAAGTTGACCTATTTTGGGACTTCGACAACCTGTCGCAGGAGGAGCGCAAGAAGAAGCAGAGATCGTAGAATCTCGGCCCTTTTTGGGTCCTTTTTGGGATTTGGGATTATGTAACAGGTATGGGGATGTCCGCCCATGGGTTTACCCATGTTTAGGCCTATTTTGTAAAGTATATATAGAATACTAGGTGATGTAATGAGGAGAGCTCATAAGGAATAACTAAGTGATAGAGTTGGATCTGTGTGATCAATATTGTAAAGTGATATGTGCATACTGTGTGAGACTTGCAGAGCTATGTGGAAGTAACTGTAAAAAGGCTTGGTGCTTTACCCTAGCTCGAAGAAGGAGGATCTGGCGGAGTGCGTGCATATCTCTTGTCTTCTGTGGAGAAGGATTTTGATGCTATGTTCCTATAAGAAGCTTGACAAAGATAATAAAGAAGAAGAGTTGGTGGGCATAGCCCCAGGGTGGGGGTGAACCACGTATATGATGTGTTTCTCTGCTTTGTGCAATGTGTTGATGTGTTTATGCCCTTACTTGCTAAGTGCTTTGATATAGATAGATAGATATGTTTATGCTTTGTGCTAATAATGTATATCGATGTAAGATCTGACTTATATGAATACGCTAGTACCTGAATCTGTTAGATCTAACCTACTTCTCTATGATAATTTCTTAGATACATCATATCTGAATGAATTATGCGATGCTCTGTTTTATCTATGGAGTAGATAATGGTTAAATATTGATGAACTGCAGGTGCTAAGTGCATATGTGTCCCAACTAAGATTGCACACACCTGATTTCTACAACCACCCCTGCCTCTACCTCGGGTGAGACTTCATCTACTTCGCAGGTGTTTCCTAAAGAGCCGGTAGTTAGGGTTTTGTTGGTGCGTTATTGTAGTGTTGAACCCTGGGTTTGCCCCTATGCCAACAAGGTGTGTCACGATAAGTGGTGCATAGATCTGGGTGATTGAGATCCGTGCACCCATATCTACGGCACAGGGGCCATATCGGACCCCTCCCTCGACGTTCTGGCTTTAACAAGTGGGGGGGGTCCGAGTTGGTGGTTTTAAAAGGTGGGGCCCCCACTAAGGTGTCACCCTCTCTTTAACTCAAACCCCCCTCGCCTTCTAAAACCATTTACCATTGCCTACCCTCTTCATGTAGGCCGCTTACCACCATTGTTTACCGTCGTCACTCCCTTTGACATCTTTCTTCTACTCCACCTCTCTCCCTTGCCTGTCACATCATCGTCCCATCACACCTCAACACCCATGACCACTTCCGCCCACATTTTCTTGAGTATTTTCCCTTTCCACGACTGTCTACATGGCCGCCCCTCATCTCACCTTCGTGTCATACCTCTTTTTCACTTCACCCCTCCCTCTTATCTTCCAACACATGTCCATCCTCCTCCATGTCACCTCTATCGTAATGTTGCATCCCCTGTAACCAATTATGTACCACCATGTTATCTTCCCAGCCTCCGTGTCTCCCCCACCTGGTCCCTCCGCAAAGGTACAACACAATGCAAACAACAAAAAAGAGGTTGCCACATATTCCAAGCATAGGCATTGACCCCATTCACTCAGATCCTGATGAATCAGTTAATGTAAATAAGGTGGGAGAGACATCGTCTCCTTCCTTAAACAAAAGGCCAGAAAGGGACAAATTGTGGAGGAAGACTGTCATTCCAGTCCGACTAGGATTGCATCCAACAAAAGACTGGATGGGCAGTCTGACCGATGTCTGCATGTACACCCTTACATAAAAACTCATCAACACAAATCCTTAAACTCATGACATGATCATGCCTTCAACAGGGGAGCCGGTTCTAGGTATATGTAGGCATTTTTGCCATTTTGTTAGTTTGGATGGTTGAACTAAGCTCCCGTTTGTAAAGTTTTAGCAAAGCCTCTGGCTCTCTAGTTATGATATGTTTTTGAGACTTTGTGTTTAATGGAAGCCAACTTCTCCTTTCATTTCTTTGCTTCTGACTCTAAAATCTTATGCATGGATGATCCAGTCAGGTGTTGTGATTGTAGTATAGTGTAGGTTTGACTATAGTTGTTGTTGCAATGTTTTTAGTTTCTCAAAGTTTTCAGATCCAAGAGAATATTGTATCTGAAACTTTTCCTCTACAGGTTGCTAGAAGACCGGATGTCCAGAGCATACCTTCATACCTTTCTCATTTTTCTTCTACCTACTCAACACTATACAAACTTACTAGCTTAAGTTAGATCAAGACCTCACTTACTTATGCATCTCCAACCCATTTTTTTGAATTAAAGCAATATAATTCTAAGACTGCATCCATTAGACCACCCTTAAATTCACTTACTATGACATACAAACTGATGGGCCTTGGGCTTACCTTTGCTGCAATCCAGACGTGACTTCCAACGCCAACATTTTTGGCATCATTGCCGAGGACGAAGTTGAATATTTTCCCTGGGATTGAATGGCAAATCTTACTAGTTATGAAGGTGCATCAGAGCCTAGTACATTAAGATTGCGACTTTACACCTGGATACTCCACTGTGGTGACTTTGTTAAGGCTAATCCACT
Organism: Picea mariana; assembly: GCA_032191745.1. Classification (NCBI taxonomy): domain Eukaryota; kingdom Viridiplantae; phylum Streptophyta; class Pinopsida; order Pinales; family Pinaceae; genus Picea; species Picea mariana. The sequence continues at coordinate 31,479 of JASDQU010688223.1, forward strand.
TACGAGTCCACTGTTTCAGCTGTGGCTTCCAGAGGCATACACACAAGGTTGAATCCCCAGTTTCCCTTTGCAACACCTGAAGCCGACCCAGAGAAAATTATCAGAAAGGGAAAGGCCCTTCGAGAGAGTACTTCTGCTGCTGAACCAGGTATTTCTGACGATTTTCACTATTCTATAGGAACTCCAATTTCTTCTTTTCATCCTTCTGTTATACCTGTTGTTGGAGTTGCCCGAACTTTAAATTTTGGGAGTGTTCCTGCCGAGATTTCCCCTCCCGGTCTGGGATTGGAGGGAGAAAGCCTTGTCACTCCACTCTCCCCTAAAATTATACCATGGTTTATACCCAACACCTCATAATATTTTCCTACCCCGGGCTTCACCAGTCCTCCTTCTATTACTGTTGCCACTACCACATCAAGAGAGACCCTGTTTCCCTCAATCCATCTATCTCTTTCTCCAAATCCTCTGTTGTTTCCCTTTCCTCTTGGAAGCTCAGTTCCAACCTCCTCTATTATAACACCTTCACTCCTATTTCTCCTCGACCTCACATCCCTATGGCAGGTGCTAATCCTCCTACGAACAGAATGGATTCCATAGTTGTTGCAAGATATGACCCCCTGGTCTTACCTCATCCCATAAATGCTCTCCCTGTTGGATATTACTTGAAATATATGCCCAAGTTCACTGGAGAAGAGGACATAACTACTGAAGAGCACCTTGCTACCTTCTACAACTATGCAGAAAATCTAAATATTGAAAACGAATATGTATGGATGAGAGTCTTTGTCCAGAGCCTTGATGGTGAGGTTAGAAAATGGTTTAGGGGATTGACCCTTGGATCTATTGTCGGGATTGAAGCTCTAGATGATGTTTTCTTGAGATAGTGGGGGGATAAAAAGGACTTCATGTATTATATCATAGAGTTTGGATCCCTGAAGAGGAAAGAGGGAGAATCTATCTCTAACTTCTCCAAAAGATTCAACAAAATGTACAACAAAATCCCTGCTGAGATAAAGCCCACATAGGCCTTTGCCAAAATCACTTATGGTAGTGCCTTTGAACCTGATTTCTTCCTCCTGTTGAGAGAGAGAAGAGATACTTCCCTAGCTCATATGAAATATGCATCCCTGTAGGTGGAGTTCAATGTATTGGCAGTTAACAAACTAAGGAATAAAGAAGACAGAAGAAGAGGGAGATCTAAAGCCTCAACCTCTGGGTCTTCTGCATCACACCCTCAGGTGGATGAATTAACCAAGATGGTTAAATCATTGTATGCAGAGATGGAGAGGATGAAACTTGAGGGAAGAAAGGTTATAAAAGTGCCCAAAATGCTGAAAGCAGAGGCAACTTCAGAAGGCAGATTAACAACGCCCCTCAGATGATGCAAAGGGAACAGAGGAATAGAGATAGGGATGATAAGAAAATTCAAACACCTCTCCAAAATAACCTTGTGGCCGATGAAGAAGGAGAGGATGAAGAGATAGATCCTGAAATCTATTGTCTTGGAGACACCTCCCCATTCCCTCACGTAACTCAATCTGCATATGAGGAATCCCTCATGAACAATCAAATAAATGATCTGAGGAAGGGGGAGAAGGATAACAATAGCCCCAATAAATTCAACCTCCGGTCTAAGAAGAAAGAAGAGAAGTCTGACAACCCTAAGAAACCTTCCAGAGCACATAAGCCTATCAAAGATGCAACAAATAGTAGCAAAGAAATTAAAGCTCAAGCCCCCTCATCGGTAGATAAAAATCCTATCCCAGAAATGAGAGAGATTCTAAAGCCCCCCTCCTCTTTCAACTTTGAGAATGAAATTCAAAAAATTAGAATTCTTGTACCCCTTTCAGAGCTGGTCAAGCATGAAGATTTTAAAAGAAGCCTCTCTAAAACATTGATGCATGAAGCCCCAAATAATTCCACAGACTCAGTAAATCTCCAAGATGAGAATCCAACAGTCATCCTAGGTTCTATGGTAGAAGATAGAGATGATTCATCCTCTCCCTTCTACATGTCCCTAAATATACATGATAAGGTGCTGCATAACTGTCTGATGGACTCAGGGGAATCTCATAATCTCATGCCCAAAACTGTCATGGATGAACTGGGACTAGAGGTCACAAAAGCTTATCATGATTTGTACTCTTTTGATTCAAGGAAAGTGCAATGTATTGGGGTCATCAAAGACCTGGATGTGACCTTGTTTCAACTGCCCATGAAAAGTGTGGTCATGGATATCATGGTGGCCAATGTTCCTCCCAAGTTTGGCATGCTTTTGTCAAGGTCTTGGATAAAATGACTTGGGGGAACATTGCATATGGACCTGACATATGCTACCATTCTTGTTTTTGGGGGAGGACATAGGATATTGTACAGAGAAGCTCAGTTAGCCTACATTGTCAATGATGAAGAAAATCCCACCAATCATCCTATTTTCTCCCTTGACACTGATTTAGGATCCAACTTAATACAACTTGTTGATGCCCTAGAAACTCCTCTTGAGATCAGAAAGTAGTCCATTACCCCCCTTGAAGATTCTCCTCCAATTACCTCTGTGTGGAAACTATTCTTTGATGGAGCCTCTTCTAGAGAAGGTGCTGGTGCTGGAGTGGTCCTTGTTTCCCCTGCTCAAGAAACCATATCTCTGTCATACGAATTATAATTTGAAGCTACCAACAATGTCACTAAGAATGAAGCTCTGGTTTTGGGCTTGAGAGCTGTAAAGGACATGAAGATTTAAAAGTTAGCAGTGTTTGGTGATGCTGAGTTAATTATTCGGCAGGTTAAAAATATTTACCAAGACAAACACCCTTAGCTCAAGAGTTACAGAAATGAAGTGTGGGACCTGATTGACAATTTTTTCTCGTCCTTCAACATTTCATTCATCCATAGAGAAGAAAATACAGTGGCTGATTCTTTGGCTATCTCAGCAAGCAATTTCAGATTTCCTCTGCAACCAAAGCTCAGGTATGATGTAGAGGTAAAGTATAGCCCCTCTGTACCTGACAATGTCAAGCATTGGAAAGTTTTTGAGGATTATATCGAAGTCAAAATATTCTTGGAGACTGTTGATGAGTTTTCAAAATTACATATTGACCAAGATCCCAATTCTGACATGGAACCCCATGCTGATGCTTTTCTGAACAAGATTGCTAATCATCATATTGTGCACTTATCGAGAAATCAAATTCCAAAGGGACTAGTTCCTTTGGAAATGATTTTTTACAGTAATGTTGTGGAAGTAAAATCTAAGAGGCCAGATGAGGATGCTGATGTATTTGAGTGCAATATTGGCACAGAGCAGGATCCAAAATTTGTCAAATTGTCAAGAAGTTTGTCAAGGGAATAGAGGATCGAGTATACTGAGTTGTTAAAATAATTTGTTGATGTGTTTGCTTGGACTTATGAAGACCTCAAAACATATGGCATCAACGTTATGGAGCACAAGATCCCATTGAAGGAATAATCCAAACCATTTAGGTAGAAGTTGAGACAGATAAATCCTATGTTACTTCCTATCATGGAGAAGGAGGTAAAGAAGCTGTTGGATGCCCAAATAATTGTTCCCCTGAGATATTCAGAATGGGTAGCCAGCCTGGTCCCAGTGAGAAAGAAGAGTGGAGAGATCAGGCTCTGTGTCGATTTTAGAAATCTGAATACGAGCTCAAAGAAGGAAAATTACCCGCTGCCAAATATGGAACACATATTGCAGAGGGTAATAGGTGCATTTAGGATTTCCATGATTGGTGGATTTTCTGGCTACAATCAGATCTCTGTTTTACCCGAGGACAGAGAAAAGACAACCTTCACCACTCCTTGGGGCACATTCATGTATGCCAAAATTCCCTTTGGGTTAATGACTGCAGGAGAAACCTTTCAATGAGACATGGACATCGTTTTCATTGGGGAGAAGGATAAATTTGTGGTCATCTATTTGGATGGCATAACAGTCTTTTACAGATCCAATAAAGAACATTGTTGTCATCCGAGGAAGGTTTTCTTGAAATGCAGAAGGTTTGGTATTTCCTTGAATCCTAAGAAATCATTATTTTCTATGAAGGAGGGGAAATTACTAGGGCATATAGTATCTGCTGAGGGAGTAAGGATCAATTCCATTAGGGTGGAAACAATCCAAACCTTGTCACCCTCGATATCCAGGAATGAGGTCAAATCCTTCCTGGCCAAGGTTAATTTTTTGAGAAAATTTGTTTCAAACTTTTCCGAATTGGTCAAGCATATCACCAACTTCATGATAAGAAAAGGGAATGAAGTAAAATGGACAGTTGATACCAGAGAATCCTTTAAGAAGATCAAGAAGGTTTTGACTGAGACACCTGTGCTTATTAGTCCTGATTATTCCAAGGATTTTCTCATTTTTTCTTTTTCTTCTTTTGATATAGTGGCAACTATTTTATTACAAAAGAACACTGAAGGGCTAGAGAAGCCTATTTAATTTTTCAACAGAGCACTAAGAGATGCAGAGGTGAAATATGACATCATGGAGAAGCAAGCCTATGCATTGGTGAAAGCCCTCAAGGCTTTCAGGATCTATGTCCTTCATTCATGGATTATTGCATATGTCCCTTCAACTGCTGTGAAGGACATCCTCATTCAACCTGACATAGATGGGAGAAGGAGCAAGTGGATTTCCAAAATCCTTGAGTTTGATCTGGAAATAAAACCTGCCAAGCTAGTTAAAGGCCAAGGTTTAGCCAAACTATTGGATGAATCTAATTGCATAGCTTTGGGGGTAAACTTCATCAACACTTGATCAAAGGGTCAGCAAGATGAGTTTGATGATAAAAATACTTAGGGCACCCCTCCATTGGCAGAATACACCTGGTTAAAGATATTATATATTTTCTGCAAGAATTAAGACCCCATGATGGTATGGTAAAAAGAAAAGAAAGATCTTTGAAGCTCAAAGCAATTAGGTATTGCTGTATTGACCAGGTCTTGTATTAGAAGGACCCTCTAGGTGTGCTTTTGAGATGTTCAGACCCACAAGAGGCCTAAAATATTATGTTCGAATTTCATGACATCCTATGTGGGGGACATCATTTCTGGAGAACCATATCCTATAAAGTTCTCAGGGTTGGGTACTTCTGGCCTACTCTATTTATTGACGTCTGTGTAAAAATTAGGGCTTGCATCAAATGTCAAAAATTCGCTGGGAAACATTAGCTCAAGTGTCTTCCATTAAAACCTGTGGTAGCTTTAGGACCCTTTCAGTAGTGGGGCCTAGACTTTATTGGAGAAGTTCACCCTACTTCAAGCGGTCATCACAGGTGGATCTTAACTGCTAGAGATTATTCTACCAAATGGATAGAAGCTATTCCCACAAGGAGCGCTTCTCACAAAGTGATCATTGGTTTCCTTGAAGATATTATGACAAGGTTTGGTTGTCCGAACAAAATCATCACTGAAAACGTTGCATCCTTCAAGGTCGAGCCATTAGTCAAATTTTGTGAGTAGTTGGGGATTTCATTAATCCACTCCACCCCCTATTATCCCCAAGGAAATGGACTAGCAGAGTCTTCAAACAAAATCCTTATTAAGATTATTAAAAGACTGTTAGAAGATAATAATAAGTCTTGGGATTCAAATATGAAATTTGCTCTGTGGGTTGACCAAGTGATGACAAAGAGTTCCCTAGGCACCTCTCCTTTCCAACTTGTGTATGGGGAAGAAGCAATTTTTCCTTCTCATTTGGATCTACCCGTAGAAAAATTATTTCAGGATTATCAAGAAGAGCTTGACAATATGATCAAAATAATTCATCAACTAGTAGAAGCCCAAAAGACTAGAGAGCAGGTGATGGACAGAGCTCATGACTGTCGGCAGAGGATCAAACAAGCCTTTGACAGAAAAGAGAGAAAATAATATTTTCAACTGGGAGACCTAGTACTTAAATGGGATGCACCCAGGCAGGACAGAGGAAAGCACAAGAAGTTTGAATCCCTGTGGATCGGGCCCTTCAAAATCTCTGAAGTGTTTTTAAATAATACTTACAGGTTGCAGGATTTGGAGGGAGAGGAAGTTTTTAATAGCGCTGTGAATGGGAATTTTCTAAAGAAATGTTTTATTTGAGTCATAAGTAGCTCCACTATATTTGTAAATATTGTTTTCCTGTTTGTTTTTTGGTTTCAATAAGTGACTCCATAGCCCAACAACAAGGCACTGAAACTGCAAAAGAGTTCTTGGCATCTCACAGGGAGCAAGCCATCCCCCATGGAGCCTAATGTTATCAAATTTGATTTGGGGTGGGCATTTTCCTAAGAAATGACCCCCTTTGGCAAGAAATCCATATAAGAAATGGGTCAAAAATCCATAAAGCTCAGGCATGGATGATCCAGTCAGGTGTTGTGACTGTAGTATAGTGTAGGTTTGACTATAGATGTTGTTGCAACGTTTTCAGTTTCTCAAAGTTTTCAGATCCAAGAGGATATTGTATCTGAGACTTTTCCTCTACAGGTTGCTGGAAGACCGGATGTCCAGAGTATACCTTCATACCTTTCTCATTTTTCTTCTACCTACTCACCACTATACAAACTTACTGGCTTAAGTTAGATCAAGACCTCACTTATTTATGTGTCTCCAACCCATTTTTCTGAGTTAAAGCGATATAATCCTGATATTGCATCCATTAGACCACCCTAAAATTCACTTACTATGACATACAAACTGATGGGCCTTGGGCTTACCTCTGCTACAATCCAGAGGTGACTTCCAATGCCAACAGCTGGGAAGAGCCAGAAACTTCAGTAACCACACCGATTGTTGAAGTGAGTACTATTATTCCTCTTGTTGTTTCAACAACATTAAGAAAACAGAGTAATCAAAGTCACCAGAGCACTGAGAGCACTGTCACTAGCAGTCCACCACATATTCATCCAGGAAACCTAGGAAGATCTATGGAAGATGAGATGAGGTTACCCACCTTCAGAGGAGATGGATCTAAAGATCTTGATCAACACTGGTTTCTATGTGAAGCTATGTGGAGTATTAAAAATATCACTAACGAAGTTGTTCAATGAGCTCAATTTAGTACTACCCTGAGAGATCGCGCCCTGAGCTGGTACATGAAATTTGTCCAGGGAGATGCACCTAAACCACTGAATGTCAATTGCGCTAATTGACGAATTAAAGAAACCTTAGTCAGAGTCGCAGTGCATTATAGAACTAAAATAAATCAAGCAGAGAATAGCTGAACCTAGGTGGGAGTTTGATCAGAGATTTAAGACCTTGATAGGCCATTTGAGTTTTCAGATCCTAGACGAGCAAAACAAGGAGTGGTTCATTGCTTCCCTCTTACCGCACATCAGAGTTTCTCTAATGTAATAGAAGATTTCTTCACAGGTGGAGGCACTAGAGATCTCCATGAAGTTAGAATCAACCCCTATGGGAGAATCCACCTCAGGTATGAGTCAAATCTTGTGTCAACTAACTAGTTTATCTCTGCAGGTCGAAGATACGAAGAAAGACAAGGGAAAATATAAAAGAGAAGATATTTGGTGCATTAGATGCAAATCATAAGGACACAATAAGGAGAATTTTCCCCTATTTCATGATTACTTGGCTTATGAATCTCCGAGCCCATTGAAGCAAGTCACCCTACCCTAGTGCGAAGTATGTAGAAATAGACATCGCCCTGGTGAATGCTACTACATGAAAAAATATGTTCAAACACCCACAAATATGTGTTTAACATTCTGTAAGTCGGTGGGGCATGATGATAGGGATTGTAGGGCCTATGACCTCATGCATGAAAGGTCAAGGTATATATACAAAATTCAAGGTGAACTATAGTAGGAAGGAAACACTGCGCAGTATAATTCTCTAGGAAGAGGAAACTTCAACCCTCATGGTGGATTCAGAGGAAGAGGACAAGAAGGAGATATGGGTTGAGGTAGGGTCCAAATCATTTTTTATAAATGCACACAGCCAGGACACTTAGCAAGGGATTGCCAGAACCCTTGTACCACTTCCAGGTACTACATCTCATTCGAACATGTTATCGAAGATTGTCTTGTGCTTCTAGCCAAACTTCAGGAGAGATGAGGACCTCAACAGAACCCGCAAGTGCAACGGATATACATTGAACCTCGCAGAGAGGACCCTAGAGTCGTTGTTATCACAAGAGGAGGTGTTGTTACAGTAGAAGAAAAAGAGACCCAAGGAAATACTATAGAAGAATCAGGAGTCAGGAAAGCTACAGAGAAGACATGAGTTTTTGATGCAAAGAAAGAAAAACAAATATTTGAGGAGGCAAGAAAATAATTCAGGAGAGACCAAGGTTCTTCACAGAAGACATGACCATAAGTAAGAGAATGTGGAATGCCTCTAGCATTCGATCAGTCTGCTCCGCCAAGAGAAGGAAAAGAGGTAAGCAAGCTCATGGAATTCTTATATACTTGTATTAAGTTGATTTAGGATGAAAGTGTTGTACAAAAGATACAAAATTTAGTTAGACAGTACGAGATAGGAAAGATATATCCCTTGCTAAATACAGTAGTACACCAAGTCTCTAAAAAGAGAAGGAAAAATAAGGAACAACACCTGAATTCTCAAATTGGAGAGTATGATATCGACTATGTTGCACTCAACTTAGGGTCAGAGGTCAATGTAATGACGAAGAAGACCTGGGCACTGATGGGAAAACCTAAGTTGATCTATTCCCCTAATAAGCTTAGGATGGCTAATCAGAAAGCTGTAAGCCCCTTTGGGGACATGTCCCTATGGACATTGATGGAGTAAGGACGTTTGCAGAATTCGAGGTGATTGAGATAGTTGATGATAACTGCCCTTACCCTACGCTGTTAGGAATTGATTAGGCTTTCAATAATTCCACTGTGGTTGATTTAAAGAAAAGAAGAATGAAATTTGAAGGAGATGGCCTGAGGGTCATTTCACCTTTGGATCCTGATGAAGGTTAGAGATACACATAATGCATCAGAGAAGAAGACCATGCATATGAACTAGAAAACATATACAAATTAACATCCAGACAACAGGATTACATTAATGCTACAGTGGATGGGACCCTAAGCTAGTGAAGTGACAACACATGTTCATCAGATTTAGAAGAAGCATTGGAGAACTGGTAGAACAAAATGTATGAAGTATATACAAGGATATGTGCTAGATTAACCCGAGAAGTTCGCTGGATCAGCACAATAGTAAGTAACTTTCCCACCTTTGATGGTCTGAATCATTTAGAAGCATTCTTGTTGGACTTTGAATAAATTGTACCAACACAACAAAGATTTTTGGAAATGGATGAAGCCTTGAAAGAAACCCTAACAAGATGGTGGGGGACACACAAAAACAACATTACATACTGGGTACAATGTCACACTTTGATGACAACGAAATTTTCATATCAAGTAGAAGGTTGCGAAGCTAGGTACATGGGTCAAAGTTGTCCGAAGGACCATGTGCGAAGTTGCGAGGAAGCCTAGAGAAACATTCCTCAAGAGTAGTGGGTGCACAAATTCATCAACACACTGGACACAACCCCTATCAATTGGTATCTTCAAGCAGAACTATGCCTCATCACTATAATTTGGGAAGGTATGACCCAAATATTTGTAACTATCTTTTTGTTTGAAATACAATATCCTATAGTGTATCAAGCATTACATATTGTAAGACAAAAGGTATTTGAGGAAGCACCTAGCCTCCCTTTGGAACAACAAGAGGACGAATGGACTGTGCCTCTTCAGAAAATGCAAGGCTGTTACAATATCAATGCTGATGAAGACAATGATCCTAAGAAGGTGAACATCACCGAAACAGAAGGACAAAGAGACATATAAGAACTAGGAATTGAGCTACCTTTCATTGGACAACAAATGAAAATAAAAAAATTCAATATTGGAACAGAGCAAACACCGAAGATTGCAAATGTTAGAGATTATTGGGATGCTGCCACTATTGAAAATATCACAAAGTTATTGCATGAATATCGGGACTTGTTTCCAA